>SMGU01005722.1:0-21545 GCA_004348175.1 Puccinia novopanici
GTGAGCCTCCATCAATTTATAAACCCAATTCTGTTATAGATTTGAAAATAGTCATCCACCAGACACCATTCAGTATTAAAAGTCTCAAGTAATCCTGAAAACTGCAATAAAGGAAGCTTAAAAACACCAACACAACCCTCCCATATGACAAAAATTTGGTAGCAAACCAAACCTTTGCACATGGTTCAATCACCTGATTCATCTTTTCAGCCTGGCTCTAAACTAACCTGATGGTGTAATTGATGATATCACTGCACAGGGAAAGCTGGAAAGAAAATACAAAATGTTGGTTTGGCTGAGTCAGTGTCCAGTCGGTCTCTCAAACACCCACTCACACTCACACACACAAAGACTTGGCAGGCCAACCAAGTAGCCTCTGTGATTCAATCCTCTCCTTTTCCTCCTCCAAAGACGAGCCAATCATGCTTCTAATCTCCCCCAAGCCTGTCTTCAAATCTTTCATGTCTATCATGTTGAGTTTTTTTCCTTTGCTTTTGCTGAAACAACAGAGCAGAAACCCCTCTGCCTGCAGCTGGCATCTTGTCACCATAACATACCACCTTACGTTTTGGTGACAGGGAAGACTCACAGCCCTCAGCAACACAGGTGTCACAGAAACACAACATGATTTACATAATCAACCTTATTTTTCCTCTTGGCTGTTCCTCAAAGCACTGTGATTGCATCATGACCAAGGGCTTTCTTTATCTTGGTGAACACTGCAAACATTAAGTACATTCCCAGCATGGACAGCGGTTGAGTTACACGAGACAGTGGTTAGTCATACAGTGGTTACATGATTTTTATGGAAATTTTTTGTCACATTTTGTGCACTAAATAAAACATATGTGATTTTTGAAATATGATGGTGGAAATTCATTGTAGATGAGCACAGAGGTTCAACTGTGATGAAAAATGTGACAAAAATCTACAAATAAAAACATGTAACCGCTGTATGACTAACCACTGTCCCATTTCATCCAACCGCTGTCCATGCTGGGAATGTACTTAATGTGTGTAGTGGAAGGGTTGGATGTGATTTCAACATGACATGAAGCCAAGTTGTAACCAAGTTACCAAAGATTTGTAGTTGACTTGTGGAGGCTATCAACTGAACTTGGGAACAAGTTCACCAACAATCAGGGCAAATTTGTGCATGACTTACAAACAACACATAACAGGTATCAGCTCAGTTTATGACTGAGTGAAGAGAAAACACTTGCATGCAGGTGCCAAGGAAACAGCCCTGGTGACTGGTGCTGGCAGCAGAGCTGCCCCTCTGTGAGAGGCTTAGTTGAGCTAGATTTGAATTGTGGTAACATGTTCCCCACCCAAAATTTTCAGCTTGAAATCACTTATTGGGTTGATTTGTCCAGTCTTCCCTAATACCTGACACATGGCAAAAATAAACACATGGCAAAAAGAAACACATGTAACTAAATGGTAACCAACCTGCGGATGCACCTACATGGAAAAAAAAATTGAAAAAAATAAAGCCATAATTCTCATGCCAATGTGTTTGCTGATCCAGCACCATCTCAACCTATATGAGTGTGCTTTTGTAGCAGCAGAAACAAGACACAACAAGCAATTGTAGTTGCATGGATCGGCCAATTTGAGGTTGATTGTGAGGCGGAAGGCATGGCAAAGCATACCTTTTCCATGTATTAGATTGGGTACAAGAGGAATGGTGCATATGCCGTACCGGATAGTACCCGATCTTATGCAAAATTTGCTTAAGTACAAGGACTTCCACAGTGAGGGTGGGAGTATGTAAGATTTTTGGGGGAGCAGCAATTTTTGCTGGATACGGCTGCTCATCTCCCAAAACAGTATTGCGGGTTAAGAGTTTGGCTGAGTTTTGCGTGATTTTTACATCCACTGATACCTGACCCAATTGGTGAGGGTCATCCCACCTGCAAAGTCTGGCTCCAGTATCTGAGCAGAGTGTAGACTGGCAAAATTTCTCCAAGTCATAAAACAACATGTAGAGCCCCAGCATTATAAAAGCCATCTCCTTCCTGGCAATTTTTATCCTTGTCTCAAGCCACTCCAATCTCCTCTTGACTTGACACTCCCAAATTCAGCCCATCCCATTTCTCCAACTGGTGCCATTTTTTTCCCTCAAGTTTGAGTTTGCCAGACAAACCTTTCTTTTTGACATGACACAATAATTAATGACCCCCTTCAACACAATGTTTTTCCTTATACAGTTGAGGATGTCAAAAACCTGCCCAGCACTAAACCCATACTTATGGGTTAAATTATGGCTTTTGAGAGCCATGTCCAAAGTACTGACCTAAAAAAATATAAAAAATATAAAAAAAAACTACTTGGCCAAACTCAACAGAATTATATTTTTGAACTCTGCACACCTGTGTGAGTCCAAAAATGTAATAAAAAATAATCAATAGGGGGTATCAAATATAACAAATCCACCATTATAAACCAATCAATTATCAAAAAAATTATTTCTTCATTAATGGGTCCTAAGAGCTTATTGGTGAATAACAAACATGTTTTAAAAAAGGTGGATTTTTGAAAACCCGTCAATTACATAATGGTAGATTTGGTCATATTTGATACCCCCTAATGCATACATTGGCCCCCAGGGTAAAGCCCCGCATGCCCAAATTTGTTTTGCAGGCAGGACCGGTCGGAACTATGCCATACGCAACTGTAACTGGCTGCATACTCTTAACCCTTTCACTATCTGAAAACACCTTGTCCTCTGATCTGCTTCAATTTGTTATTCTCCCCATCCACCATTTACCATTAATTTGCATCCTGATATTATTCTTTTTTGTACCAACATTCCCTTTCTCATGTTCAGCTAAGCTTTCAAATTACAACCTCCTATTCCACTTATCACCAACATTCTTGAAGTACTAGTTCCTCCACCAACCACCCAGCAAATTGAAGCTCCTTCTGGTGTCTATTCCCCACCCAATGCATTGCGGATGGTTCAAATCATTGGTGGAAGCCCACCTACCTTTCCACTTAATCCCCACTGCTTCCCAATTCCCGGCAACTCCCTTCTGGTGGCACAGGAATTTGTGTGTGCAATTTGTCAGCATCCATTTGCTGGATTATTTAAAAAACCACCAACAACCCAACCAAGACACATCCAGATACCCAAGGCAGCGGCCGACAGCCAATAATTATGATTCTTGCTTGCAGATGGATTGTACTGACTCTTCCTTTGCAGAGGTGTCTTTCATTTTGCATCGTTTTGTTTTTCCGTTTTTCCAATTTTGCAGTTTTTCATTCCAACCAACATGAGCTACATAGCAAGAACCATGCATATGGGAAGTAATCGGTTAGTCAAAGGGGAGAGGTGGTTTATGTAATTTGTCAGCTTGGCTTGAATCCGACTGAGGCCAGCCCACTAGTTCGACGACGTCATCCATCTTCCAGTCCCGCTCTGGTCGGGCGACGGTGCGGCTGCATATATAAACACCCAGCTTCACTTCACGTTCTGCCCTCGACCTCTTCTTCCTTCCCTCATCTCACTCGCTCCGGAATACTCTCCGCTCCACCAGCATACTCACATCTACATACCATTCCTCGCCCAACATGCCATCTTTCGATGCTCTGATGGAGTTGGCTAACAAACAAACCACGGCATCCCAAATCGCATTCGCAAAGGAAAATCAGATTCGTCAAGCTCGAGAAAAGGTAAAGCGACTGGAAGAAGAACGGAAAGAGAAAGAGCGCATCAGGTCTGACCTGTTTCATCTCCACTAGCTGATATAACTGTAGCTGACCCTTTGTCGCTCGCTTTGGTACCGATAGACTGGAAAAGGAAAGACTAGCCAAGCAAAAACTACAAGACGAAAGGAGGGAAAAACAACTACAAGAAGAGCGTGAGAGGAGACAGGCAGAGCGTGCAGCTACTGCTGACCAGGTTCACAAACAGCAAGATCAAGACTCCTCCAATCGACCTCGGATAAGCAACAAACCGAATGGAAGCCCTCGTCATCGCTCAACAGGCCGGCCATCTAGCTCAACTCCTGCCAACCTTAATATAGATCCTGAAGAAAAACGTCGACTGGACCGTGAGGAGAAGCAGGCCAGGGCACGAGCAAGACTCTTCGGCGAATCCGTTGCTGCTCACAAGAAACCCAAGCCTTCTCGCACTTCCGCCAATACTTCGCAGTCGAAAAGCTCTATCTCAAAGGGCAAATTGCCTATCAGGGGAAGCGTGCCTGGAACAACTTCTAAAAGCGTCTCAGGAACTCCTACAACCATCACAGCCCGCCAACGTATAGAGCAAAACTTTGCCGCAAGCGAAAGAAAACCTTTAAATCAAGCAAAGAGAGACCGTCGAACTATTGAAGAAATTGAGCAAGATATGAAACGTAGCAGAGGAGAAGCAAGCATCAGGAATCCCAAAGAAGCCCGAATAGGACTACAATTCTCTGATAAGAGAAGCGTTGTACCCTTGAGACCCGCTGCAAGCAGTTCGACACTGAGAGACGTCAATAGGAGCCCACGAGCTGCTCATGAGGCTGTCTCGGCTGTCAAGAGGAAGGCACTCAATCCCTTACCCACTCCCTCGTCTAAGCGTCCCCAAACCTTCACCAGTCTTCCCAAGGATAGTAAATCGAACGGTAACCTCCCTAGTTCCAGATCACGAGCAGGCTCACACAGTAATCGTAGACAAGACGCCACCGTATCTGACGAAGAAGAAGATTCATCCGAAACCGATGAGATAATATCTGATCATGGCGAACACGTGGCCCCCGCAATGCGGGATGAGATTTGGAAGATCATGGGCAAAGACCGGAGACAGTATACGGCCAACCCGATCTTCAGTGACGAAGAAGATGACATGGAAGCCGATATCGACGATGTGCTTGAAGAAGAGGGACGAGCGTCAGTTTACGTCCTCATGTGATTTGACCTGTGCTGCTTCATCAACTTGTCTGACTTTCTCCTTTGTACCATTAATCAATGTAGAGCTCGGTTGGCGCGACTGGAGGATCAGCGAGAGGAGAAACGGCTTAGACAACACGAACTGGACAAGAAGAGACGGCTCATGCAACAACGCCGTCTGTCGAAGTAATGCTACCACCGCGGATAAATGAGAGGATGGTTTGTTTCATTGATTACCTTTTTTCTTTCGGGTATCGTCAAGCCCACCTTGTCGCTGTCTCATGTAGTGTATTTTTTATCGTTGAAAGAGAGCGTCTTGGGCGGGGCATTTTACGAATAAGTTGTTTTTTGTTTTCTCGTAATGGAGGTATGGTCAGTTTATTAGTTCGCATATGTCAACACGCCTTTACCACCATCTGTACAGTGCTACTCGAACATGCTCGTCCCCTTTCCACTTGTACAAAGAACCTCTGTTGTAAATAGATACAAACACTCCAAAAAAAAAAGAAAACCCTTGCTTGGAATTACAATTTCTGGATTCGTAACACCAATCCTCAGATAATTCATGCCTTTGCCGCTGTTTGTTTCCCTCGAGGAATCGTGGCAAGCCCGATTATGTAACTTTTTTAAGACCCTGCGGAGAGCCCTCGTCAAATATCAAGCCAGGTTGGTTAGCTGTATGGAACAAAAATCAATATGATAGAAGAAAAGAAGATTATACCAGTTGGACACAAATTGGCAACCTTGCATCAGAGTATATATGGGCCAGGAAGCAGACTTTTTATTCCAAAACTTCTTGTGTAGGTAAGAAAAGTATAGGATAGCTGGAGTAAATATGTACTATGATGATTTAAGTCTCACATATTTCTACTTTCAAGTGCTCCAATTAGTCCCAAAGATCCCAATCAACTGGCTACAAATCCTGTGTAGATTCTATGCCTCAGGGTTCTAAAAGTGTGTTCAAGCTCCCAATGGCCACTGGGTTACTATTATGAGTTACCAGTATATTAAAACATGTTTATAAGCCATGAGTGAGGTTCTTGGAAGTGTCAACATGTTGAGTATCATGGGCTTCATTCAGAGTAATGATCTCAGATTTTTCTTATGATATGAGTAAGGGACAACACAGCAGAGAATTTATACATCAATCCCAAGCAGTACCACATAATCATTCAGCTGTTGAGCAACTTCTGTATGAGGGAGTTCAGATCAACCCCTCTGCCGGATCAGCTGGTCAACATGACCACAGATTGATTTGGGAGACAAAGAGTACAATCGAAGTAATATTTATATTTCATTCGCATTCATCACAAGAGAGGAATTGTTTCAGTTCCGAACCATCCTCAATATACATACTTCTTTTTGATCTCATATGATGGACTCTCTTTCTGCTTGATGCTTTCAAAATATATATATATATAGATCATTCTTTTGATAGGTTTCAGAAATTCACACATTGATTGTTATGCTCCTTATAGCTTCTTTTCATTACAAGCCTAATCACAGAAGATAAGATTGATGAGATGGGAGCCCAGAAAACTCAAGAGTGGGATCAGGTGAATTAACTGGATAAGTAGAAATGTTACCAATCCTGGTCATTAAAGACAAGGAACCTCTGTTGAAAGCTGTGGGTTAGGTTTCTGGGCAGCTCCCCAAGACTCTCACATACAAGGAGAGACACCGGGGAGTACCCCGGGGGGAGGTATATAGTTTGAAGGCTTGTAGTTACTTTCTGATGATTCTATCATTCTTGAATGAAATTATTACTTGAACTTAGCCTTCTGTCTCATTAGGTTATGAGCACCTCTTAAACAACATCTTGCTATTTCACCTTTAGATCAAGTCCGGTGTAGGACTCCAATCTTGACCACTTATATCTCAAACCCGGCGTAGGGTCTCTCTATCTCTCTTAATAACCCGGTGTAGGGCCAATTTTTTTTCTTTGATTCACAAGATATTGTATCTCCGGTGTAGGAGCAGCATTGTTGACTGCGGATAGTCTGATTAAGCGACACGAGTCTAGCTAACTCTGTGTTTATTCTACGTCAGGACGCTGACCAGAGGCTGAAAAGACACGTGGAAAACGTTAGCGATCCAAAGACCATCGACAACGTTTTTTTTTTTTTCTCATCTCATTCTCTCTTCAATCTCAACATCACCCGCCAACATACTCTTAACCCTTTCCCTAAATCTCCTCACATCATCTTTTTCTCAACCTCTATCCACAATTCCACCCTTCTTTTTTACCCATTCCCCTTATACCACTTCCTCTGAATCCTCCCATTCCTCCAATCCTCCCGATCCCGATATGGCATCCTCATCCAGAGCCAACACACCCAATGCAAATGCTGCCAACAATCGACAAGTTGCCCCACCAAGAGATCATCCACCACATGAGCGCAACCGCTCCTTTAGCATTGATGAGGATATGCTAACCAGGCTCATTCAAGCTGTGGCTACGGCTTCCAAACCTTCGTCACAATCCCAATCGACGACCATCATCAATTCCACCGTCACCAGAATCAAAGATGAAGATAAACTGCTCGCCGACGGATCAAACTTCGGACTATGGCGTGAATTCCTATCTGAACGTGCCCGTGAAGCTCTTGGAGACGCGAAATGGTACAGCAAGATATCAACATCCACTGAGAAAGAGAAGATTGGCCGTGCTATCCTTTTTGCCTCCGTCGACAGAAGTTTCCACCGCACCCTTGGCAGACTTGGCAAAGAGAAATGTTACGATCTCTACCAACACCTTCAGAATCGCTTCTGGATTCCTAGCCGATCAAAACAGCTTTCCTTGTGGCGCCGAATCATCTCCTTCAAGATGTCTGACTACGCGAACACTTCCGCTGCTGTGGGTGCCGCCGTGGACATTATTGAAGAACTCGAAGGCTGTAACTTCCGTTTCACCAATGATGAAGTGGTAGCAGTGATGCTCCAAAACGGCCTTGATCAAGGCTCCCCAGTCCAACAAGAAGTTGACCGTCGTCTGGAGAATACTTTCGACTCTTTGGCTGCAAACAAAGAGCAACGACCGGCTATCAACATCGATCAAGTGGTCAGAACTCTCGATGCGGTCAAACATCAAGTCAATTTCGCGAAGAACACAACTTCCGTCAACACATCCAGTATCGACGTCGCAGGTGTGACACAACCACCTGATGATTGCTCTGTCAACCAGGCCAATGTCGACCAGCAAGAGATCACGGGAATGGCCGCCAGACCCAGATTGTGCTGGGAATGCCGTTCTCCCGACCATTTCGCAGATCAATGTCCCTCCGTGCGCCAAGCAGGTTCAAAACCGTTCGCCAAAGGAACTCAACAGTTCTTTCGTCCGCCCCCTGTTCAACATTTTCAACAATATCAAGGCTTCTATCTGATTGTCGCACCTTGCGGGACGGTTGGTACCTACCCGACTGTCAACAAACCAACATTCCAACAGCAGATGAACTCAGGGGGTGGGACGAAACCTTACCACTCCTCAGAGAAGCAGTCAACCAAATCTCATCAACATCGAGGACAGGGTACGTCTTCTTTCAAGACACAACCTTCGGGGCGGATGGTGGAGCTTGGCGAGGAAGTGGAGGACGAGAATGATCAACCAGATCAGCCGTCCTGTGAGCATGCGCTGGTGGAAAACTTCCAAGGAGAGAACCCAATCCTTGATACTGGTGCGTCTTATCATATTACAGGCAATCTCAATTCCCTTTCTTCTTTCACTCATTTCTCTAGTCCTGTGCCGCTTAAAATGGCAACTGACTCTGATCGGGCGTTTGTAGTAGGCGCTGGTGATTTGACTTTTGAAGGAGTTGATGGAGACTCCATAATCCTAAAGGGGGTTTTGTATTGTGAGCATGCCCGTGCCACTCTGATATCACTAGCTGCTCTGCGAAAAGCTAATGCTAGATTTGCATATGATCATAAGCAGGATGCTTTTGTGATTTATTCATCCTTAAACCGTTGGCTGTTTCGATGCCCTTTTGTGAAGGATAAAAACAAGTGGATCTTCCCACATCCAGTTATGCCCAACACTTCCTGTTCTTCCAAATCTATGTCTTCTACGCTACCTCATGCCTGCAATGCTACACTTCCTTCTGTTAATCCTGCCCCGTTCTCAACCCCAATTGAACATTTCCCGTCTATAAATTGGAGACCAGAAGAGCTAACCAACAATGAAAAAGTACTGTTACATTGGCATAGACTCATGGGACATGCCGGATTGAGAACACTTAGAAAAATGATAACTAACAACTCAGCTTTGAATCTTCCTAAGTCGATTCCTGCAGGAGAAATCAAGTGTCCCGTTTGTGTGATGAGCAAATCGGTCAGATCTTCAAAACTATCCTCGTCACAAAGGGCGCCCGGACGTTTGGAAATAGTCGCAGTAGATTTGATTGGTCCAATGGAAGTCACTTCGTACGGCAAATCAAAGTATGTTCTTACTTTTTGTGATACCGCGACTGGGTATGGAGAAGCACATCTTCTAGCTGAGAAATCAGACGCGGCGCAAACACTGATCAAAATTTGCAGACGTCTTGAGACACAGACCAATCAAAAGATTAAGGTTCTCAGAAGTGACAATGGTGGTGAATTTGTTAACCAATTGCTAACTAAATTTATGCAGGAGAAAGGAATTTTGGGCGAAAGATCCCTTCCCTATCATCATTTTCAGAATGGGATGGTGGAACGTTTTAATCGGACACTTGGGGATATGGCTCGCACAATCCTGGCGGACAGTGGACTTGAGAAGAGATTCTGGGGCTTTGCCTACTTGTGGGCATGCAATATGCTAAACAGAATCCCGAACCAATCTAGTGGACTGTTGACACCGTTTGAGGCCATGTTCCAGAGGAAACCAAACTTCGATAGACTCAAACTGTTTGGCGACTGGGCATGGGTTCTAGTGGCCCCCGAGAAGAGAAAAAAGTTGGATCAAAAATCCATTGCAGCTTGAGTGGTTTGCCAACTTGAAGTCAGCAAAGGATGGTTGTTCTGGATTCCACAGTCGGACACGTACGTAAGCTCTGCCTGGGCTACTTTCTCTTCTGATGACACAAACAAGTCTATAATCCCTGTTGGTAAGACAACGGTTCCCCCACTGATGCCTACCTTTAAAGAACCGGAAGAACATGCTATCGATGCGGTGAGCCAGATAAGAAATCTGAATTCGGTGTTGGATCCACGCCTAGCAATCTCATCAGCCGTATCAGGTCCCAGTAATATGATCACAGGGCCAGAAGCTAACCTTTTGAAATTAGGAGATTTTACTGACGAGAAAGAATTCCTAAACCAGGAATTGGTTATCAATGAAATCATGAGATCATGTGAAATTTTCTCTATCACCGTCCCTCGTACTTATGCACAGGCTATCAAATCGAACGAATCGGAAAAGTGGAACGTGGCCATGAGAGAGGAACTTGGCAATCTGGAGCGCATGAAAGTTTGGATCATCAAAAAGATGCCAACGGACAAAAATCCTATGGATGGAAGATGGGTTTTTGCACTGAAACCTGCGACGACGAGCAGTGCGGAACGGTATAAAGCAAGATTTGTCGCTAAAGGATATACTCAACGTGAAGGCGTTGACTATAATCTGACCTATGCTCCAACGGCAACCTTTGTTTCCTTGAGGCTCATTCTTTCTATTGCCGCTTTTTTCAATTGGCCGGTACACTCGTTTGATTTTGTTGCAGCTTACCTGAACTCACCGATCAAAGAGGAGATATGGGTTTGACCTCCTGAAGGTATGACCATTCCAAAAGGTCACGGCCTGTTGCTAAAGAAAGCACTGTATGGCACCAAGCAAGCTGCCCGTTGCTGGTGGTTGTATCTTAAAAACGTTCTCGCTAATCTTGGTTTTGTAGCTAGTCAGTACGACAATAGTCTTTACGTTCTCAAGCACTCCACCAAGATTGGTGTAATATGGGTTCATGTCGATGACGGAGTGGTTACAGCCTCTTGTGAAAATCTACTACGTGACTTGGAGAAATCACTCAAAGGTATCCTTCAGATTAAATGGGCTGATGGTTTAGATTCTATCATAGGTGTCACCATCACAAGAAAACCGGAAGGTTTTGTCCTGAATCAGTCAGCGCTGATATCCAGGATATTGAAGGAGAACTGGGATGGGAACAGCACATCCAGTGTCCCGATGGGGCCAAACACAGACCTGGTAACTGATGAACTTGGTGATGTCTCTAGTTCAAAGAAGTATCTGTCAATTATTGGTAGTTTCAGCTACCTCGCAGTGGGGACAAGGCCCGATCTGGCCTATGCTACTAACTTCTTAGCCCGTTTCGCAGCCAAACCAGGTAAACTTCACTGGAAGGCAGTTGATCATCTAGTGAACTACTTAGCAGGAACAAAAGACCTATCCCTTCACCTATTCCCGTCGAAAATCGGAAAACCGCTCAAATGTTTCAGCGATGCTTCGTGGGGAGGCGAGTTTGCGAAATCAACCTATGGAACGGTGGTGACCTTCTACAACTGTCCGGTCCTCTGGGTGTTGAGGAGGCTGGCCACAGTTGCAGCATCGACTTGTCAGGCAGAATATATGGCCCTAGGCCACAGTACAAGACAAGTCCTATGGGTAAGACACCTACTTCAAGACATACTCAAGAAAGATTTCATTGGATTAATGCATTGCGACAATGAGGCCACCATTCGTGTTTCAACTGATGATTCTGCTAACAAGAGAACAAGACATGCTGACAGGGAGTTCTATCTCACTAACCAAGCGCTTTTTCAGAAGAAAATTGACTTGGTATGGGTTCCAACTAAAGAACAGCTGGCTGACATCATGACCAAGGCGTTGACCAAAGTGCCTTTCGAATTACTTCGAAAAAATCTCTTAAATTATGGATAATTTAATTTCATTTTGTTTTTTAAGTCTTTCGTCCTCAGTTTTGTATATACCTAGTCTTGAGTCTTGGAGAGGGGGGGGTGTTGAAACCTGTGGGTTAGGTTTCCGGGCAGCTCCCCAAGACTCTCACATACAAGGAGAGACACCGGGGAGTACCCCGGGGGGAGGTATATAGTTTGAAGGCTTGTAGTTACTTTCTGATGATTCTATCATTCTTGAACGAAATTATTACTTGAACTTAGCCTTCTGTCTCATTAACCTCTGCATGTAAACTTGGGTCCAGTCCCGGTTCTGTCCGTGGAGAGCGGGATGTGTATACGTCATCCAGACCCGCCGGGATGGATCGCTGACGTAATCACACCGGTGCTCCTCTCAAGAGTCCCACCAGATGAACGGTCAACAGCCAAACAGCATCCCATCCGAAACTTGTTGGTCAGTACTATTCTTTTCTTGCTCGGTGAGAATGGCATCGGCTTAACTTACTCCCTCAAACCTGATTTCTTTTGTATACAGTAATCCTCCCGATCGACTAGTGTCGCCTGTCATGTTGACCACTCTCCGTCATCGTCAGAGATGGGTCCTATCCCACCATTCGTTTGCCTCCTGCCCCACCTTCAAGAAAAACCATGCAAGCTCCTCATCTCACCCTCTCAATCATCCCCAGCACCAACCTATCCCATACTCAAGATCATTCGATCGTAAACACCATCCAGTCAACTGCCAGATCTTAGGATCCCATCTTAGCATTAATGGTTCACCAACTTTTCCATCATCAGGCATCAACTTAATTTCAAATGGACTGAATGACCAAAATTACCCTCATCTCCACTCCAAAAAAGATCTGCTCGACATCAATCACCCAACAAATCAATCACGATCACCGCTCATCCCCTCGTATCACCAATTTCTTCAAACTCACCAATCAAACTCATCCCAGCAAATCTTCCACCTTTCCTCATCAAATTCTTCTTCCAAGGATAATTCTAACAACAGACAATCTGCTGCGGGATCGTCCTCTGGAAATTCATCCGCACCAGCCGGTCAAGGCGGTGCTAACTCGAGTGATGACCCTCCATCGTCCTCTTCAAAGCCTCCGACCTCCATTTCTAAACCTACCATACCGGAAGTCTACCCTGAAGTCCTTGCCTTGCCAATCACCCGTCGACCACTCTTCCCTGGGTTTTACAAGGCTGTCATAATTAAAAATCCTCACGTGATCAAGGTGGTTCGGGAGATGATGAAACGTGGTCAACCTTACCTAGGGGCGTTCCTGCTCAAGAATTCCGAATCTGAAACCGACATCATCTCAGATCCTGAATCTGTTTACAAAGTCGGTGTATTTGCCCAAATCACCAGTATCTTTCCTACTAATTCAGCGAAGAAAGATAACTCGAACAGCATCACCAAGACCACCTCAAAAGACGATGAAACAGATGAATATGCCGATGGTCTCACGGCTGTACTATATCCTCATCGAAGAATCGAGATCACCGAACTGTTAGTTCCTGAAGCTGATCCTGCCGATCCCGCGAAGGTCAAACACTCTATCCAGCCTGTCAAACCTACGCCAACATCGTCTATCAAAGAAGATCTCACAGTAAAGGATAAGCTACCCGATTCCTTCTCGGACCCTTCTGCCTCCACCTCACCAGAATCCTTAATACTCGAGCAATCCCCATCCGCGGCTACTGATGATCCTACCCCGAAATCGGATGAAGAGTCGTCAAATTCAGCTGCTTTACTTCAAACCAGCTTCCTCAAAGAGTATCAAGTCTCACTGGCAAACGTGAAAAACTTGTCATTACAGCCATTCAAGAAGAATTCTCAAGTCATACGGGCAATCGCATCTGAAATTATCAACGTCTTTAGAGACATCGCGACCTTAAACCCACTCTTCAGAGATCAAATTGCTAACTTCAGCATATCTCAAGGATCCGGGAACGTTTTCGAAGATCCAGACAAGCTGGCGGATTTTGCCGCTGCAGTAAGTACATCACCAAGCTCGGCAGATAGTGGTGAATTTCACTTTAACGAGCTACAGGAGGTCTTGGAGTCAATGGTCCTCGAAGAAAGGCTCCAAAAAGCTTTGTTTGTATTGAAACAAGAACTCAAGAACGCGGAACTGCAATCGAAAATCTCTCGAGAAGTAGAATCAAGGATAACAAAGCGTCAAAGGGAATTTTACCTAATGGAACAACTCAAAGGGATTAAGAAAGAGCTCGGAATTGATGGAGACGGCAAGGATAAACTGATCGAAAAATTTAAAGAGAAAGCCCATGGCTTGAATATGCCTGAATACGCAAAAAGTGTATTCGACGAAGAACTCAGTAAGCTACAGACTTTAGAGCCACAGGCTAGTGAGTTTAATGTCACTCGGAATGTAAGTCCTAAGATTTTAAGATTATTTCTTTTTTTTCATTAATCTATCGTTGCAAACTAAAGTAACCCTCGACTTAGTACTTAGACTGGTTGACATCAATCCCATGGGGTCGACATTCCGAAGAAAATTTCGATCTTCAGCATGCCATCAAAGTGTTGGACGAGGATCACTACGGTCTGAAGGAGTATGTTACCTCATCTTGGCTCTGAGCTTGTTATTTCAAAGCTAACATCTATCTTGAATCTTAGTGTTAAAGATCGAATCTTGGAATTTCTGGCGGTGGGAAAACTTCGAGGAACCGTTGAAGGCAAGATTCTCTGTTTGGTTGGTCCACCCGGCGTAGGGAAAACGTCTATCGGAAAGTCAATTGCCAGGGCTCTGGATCGACAATTCTTCCGATTCTCAGTTGGCGGTTTAACGGACGTGGCAGAAATCAAAGGGCATAGGAGGACCTACGTCGGGGCTATGCCTGGCAAAGTAATCCAATCTCTCAAGAAAGTTCAAACCGAAAACCCATTGATCTTAATAGACGAAATCGACAAGGTTGGCAAAGGTCACAATGGCGACCCGTCTTCGGCGCTGTTAGAAATGTTGGACCCTGAGCAGAATAGCAGCTTTTTGGATCATTATATCGACATACCTATCAACTTGTCACGGGTGTTATTTGTCTGCACAGCCAATGTGCTAGATACTATACCTGCTCCTCTCTTGGACCGAATGGAAGTCCTTGAGGTCAGCGGATACGTCACAGACGAAAAGATAAACATTGCTAGCAAGTATCTCTCACCTCAAGCCAAGGAATCTTGCGGTTTTGGAGAGTCAGATGTCAGTATTGATCAATCTGCGATCGATACGCTGATTCGTTATTACTGCCGAGAATCTGGAGTGCGTAAGCTGAAACAAAATATTGAGAAAGTCTATCGCAAGGCGGCTCTGAAGATTGTTCGCGAACTTGGCGAAAAGGTCTTACCTGAATCTTCTGCGGAATTTGTTTCGCCACCGAATGATACCTCAACCGTGAAAGAAGACAGTGTGATCAAATATGATGGAGATCTCCCGGCATCGCATTCCAGTTCTACCTCGAGTCCTTCGTCTTCCTCGCTGCCTTCGTCATCATCCTCATCATCTTCATCATCATCATCATCTTCTTCCTCCTCAGTCTCATCAGGTTCAGCCTCCACCAATTCATCAACAACCGAGAAATCCAAGGCGACAGGAAGTGAAAGAAGGACGACAACCGAGGTTCGAAAACCGCTGAAGCTACCCAAAGATTTATCGATTCACATTAGTAATGAAAACTTAATTGACTATCTTGGCCCGCCGATTTACCAGAAAGATCGATTGTACACAACACAATGTCCGATCGGAGTTTCGCAAGGATTAGGATACACGGGCAATGGATCAGGGAGCTTGATGCCGATCGAAGTCAAGCTGATGCCAGGTTCATCCGGTGGAGGTTCCTCGATTCTTCTAACGGGTAAACTAGGGGAGGTGATCCGAGAATCAGCCCAGATCGGCTTGAGTTTCCTGAAGTCAAATGCGGTCAACTTGGGTCTGACAACCGAAGATCATCAAGATATCTTGGAGAAGAAATCTCTCCATTTACATATGCCTGAAGGTTCTATCGGCAAAGAAGGTCCCTCGGCTGGAACGGCGATCTTGGTGGCTTATTTGTCTCTCTTTTCAAATTTCCGAATCCGCTCTGACCTAGGTTAGTGATTATTCGTTATCTTTCCCCCTTCTCCGTGAATAATTTGCACGCAGCTGTAGGTGAAGCAAGTTAACTAATACATTTTAGGGATCTATTGTTTATATTTTTGACGGTATTGAAAATCGGCTCAACGTATATATTGATCATTAAGCCATGACGGGTGAAATGACACTGGCTGGACAAGTGCTTCCAGTAGGAGGGCTGAAGGAAAAAATTCTGGCGGCACACCGAGCCGGTATCAAGAAGATTCTAGTGCCAGCGGCCAACAAGCCCGACATCGAACACAATGTGAGTCATGAAAATGTCTTTCTCTTCCAAATGGTTATTGATGATCATTGGTTTGCGCATTTTTTTCTTCTTTTTCCTGTATTGATGGATTGATTGATAGGTGCCTGATTCGATCAAGGAGGGTATTGTCATCGTTTATGTCGAGGATGTGCGCGAAGTAATCAAGCATGCTTTCGAAGGAAACAAAGCAATTTTGGATAACTTACACAAATTAGGTTCGTTCTCTTATTTGCCTGTCAATGAAGACAAAAAAAAAATGTCGATTGGTCCTGGTAAATTGCTGATTTGAATTGTTGCCCTTCTTTGGCTTGTCTCTTCTTCAGAAATGGTTGATTTGTCTCATTAGATGTTTCTTTTCTTTTCCAAGAAAGATAACCACTTGTCATTATGCTGTTTTTTCTGACAATAATTCAATTTGAAACAATAAGCAAATCTCTTTTACCTGGGGGTACTTATTTGTGTGATGAGCTAGATGGTTGTGTCTTTTGGGCCTTCACCAAAAAAAGAAAAAAGAAAAAAGAAAAAAGAAAAAAGAAAAAAGAAAAAAGAAAAAAGAAAAAAGAAAAAAGAAAAAAGAAAAAAAAGTCATCCTTCAGACCTCATGCCTGTCAAGATGCAATCACCCTTTCAACCTATCAATGTTTTTACCATATCTTTTTGTCACAACCTATAATCACAAGATCATTTTTCAAGGCAGTATCAAACCTGCAAGACTGACTCACTGGTCATTAACTACTTGCAAGATGATTTCATCATCTTAGTCAGTAACCAAGTGAATCTTTTTCCCAGCTGCCATCATGCCTTTGAGTCAAAGTTACATTTTCTCTTCTTCACCAAACTCTTCCCTTTTCCCTTTAAAAGTGAGTGGAATACATGCAAGGTGACATGAGCATAACTGCATAAATAATCCAGGCTATACACTCAGTAGAAAGTGATGTGACTCCCTGATAAGTACAAATGGGTCATTACTATAGTTTGGGAGTATAACTAAATTAGTTCTTGAGTTACAATTGATAATGTCACCTGAAATGTATTCCACTCACTATTGCCATGGTGAGCTTGTTGATGTTGGTTCCACTAATCTGAAGTTATTGATGCAAAGTCCCTCTCTCTATCTTATAAGGTAACATTAAGGCTGCATTTGGCAGTCCCAGAGTGTCATAACCAGTCATAGGCAATTGTTAAATGTGAACTACAGTTTTGGATTCACCCTATCCAATTATGACTGAGCTTGAAGATCCTGACAAGTGTTTATTTTGGGCCCTGGCCAATATATCTTTTTTGGCTAATCAATTGTCATATTCCTTCATTAAGGAATGGGTTTTCATGCCAAATATCACTTTGGGACAACCATCATAACCCTAAAACCCCCGTCATATTGGTTATGCAGATGTATAAAATTTAGGGCCTGCCAAATCTAGCCTAAATGATGATTAAATCAGTTGTTGGTTTCAGTGCAGATTTATCTGGCTGTGACATCTGCTTACCTGGGTGATTGCCTGCTGAAATGTCACAGCAATATTTCTGACAGGTAGTTACAAAAGCATCAGCTGCCAGTTGAGTTAGTTTTTCTTTCAGTGTGGATCATCATCAGGATGTGAATATGTAGCAGCAAGATTAGGGTTCAGTTGCCCCTCAACATGACCCCTATAATAATGATAGATGCTGATAAGTTACATATTTATGATAAGCAGGGTGAATAAGAAGTAGCAATTACTCCTCGGAAAAAGTATCAAGCTGGGATGCCACGTTCCTTCGATTTAAGCTTGATCAATCTGTTGAGCCATGTCCCTCGGTTGTGCTCTCTTGTTGGCGGTGGGAATCAATTGAGAGGTTGACTGGAAGTGCATCGGAAGAGGCTTCCGAGGTGATTACAATCGATTTCTGTAAAAGCATGGACAGGGTTTGTTGGCGGACTGGCTGGCTGGGTTGTACATATTAAGCTGAGACAGTCGAGTGAATGGTGTTGCGCACTGTTGACATACAATATTATATCCGCTGCTGAAGCTGCACCGACTTGTTCACTTCCCATGTCTTCCTCTGACGCTTCTTGACCGTTCTCACCACACACTCCCCACTTCTCCTCCTTCTTCTGATTCCACACTCTCCTTCCCACTCACAAACCCCATCTCACCAACCAGCAATGGGCGCGTTCTGCTGCAAACCGGAGGTGAACCATCTCCTCTTCTTCTTCTTCTCTCTCTCATCCGCTTCCCTCTCTGACCATCGTGAATATCTTGCAGGAAATCGACTTCGATGGTCCTGTTGACCTGTGGCATTTCTATCTACTCAGATCGGTCGGCAAAGGGGCTTTCGGCAAGGTACGAATCCAGCACACAACCAAACACACATACACTCACTCACTCACATATCATCACCTATTTGCTAATGCATGTTTGTCTGCCTCGGAGCTTAGGTCCGTGTGGTGCAGCATAAACAGACGAAAGCACTCTACGCACTCAAGTATATCAACAAGCAGCGAATCGTCGCCCAACGATCGGTCTCAAATATCATTCAAGAGAGGAGGCTACTCGAAGAAATCGACTCGCCTTTTATTTGTAACCTGAGATATGCCTTCCAAGATGATGAAAACCTCTTCATGGTCTTAGATCTCATGCTGGGTGGCGACCTCAGATTCCATTTGGATCGCGTCGGTCTAATGAAGGAAGACGTGGTCCGGTTTTACGTCTGTGAAATGGCACTCGCCCTCGATTACTTGCATTCAAAGGGGATCGTCCATCGGTGAGTCGACTTGATTATCCTCCATGATCATAGCTCATTTTATCTTACATATATACCCACTCCCCACAGCGATCTCAAGCCCGATAACATCTTACTCGACGAACGTGGCCACGCACATCTCACCGACTTCAACATTGCTGTCCACTTCTCAGAACGTAGGGCCCTGACATCTGTCGCCGGCTCAATGGCATACATGGCCCCCGAAATCCTTGCCAAGAAAGGGTATACGTGTACTGTCGATTGGTGGTCGCTAGGAGTGGTTGCTTTCGAACTGTTATTTGGCAAACGGCCATTCAGAGGCAAAACAAATAGTGCACTCACCAATGCCATCATACGCGATGAACCCCGATTTCCCGATACCCTACCCCAGACCATCAGTCCAGAAGCCTTGAACTTCTTAGAAAAGATTCTGCAACGAGATATCAATAAACGGATCGGCTGCAGTGGCTCAGGCGGAATGGCCAAATTCAAGGACCACGATTGGTTTCGTGATGTGAACTGGGAACTGATGCAAGAACTGGGCGTCAAACCACCGTTTGAACCTGATGTAAGTCTCTCCCCTCTCGCTTTCTCGCTTGGTAACGAACTGGTCTAACTCGTGTTTTCCACAAATTAGTCCAAAAAAGCGAATTTTGATGCGACACATGAGCTAGAAGAACTCCTATTAGAGGATAACCCACTGAAAGCCAAGAAGAGAAACCCCAACTTGAATATCGACTCCATGTCAGCAGACTTTAGACTGATGGAAGAAAGTTTCCTTGTGTATGATCACGCAAAGATGTCCCGAAGGTCTTGGTTTGTCGAACCGGGGGCAGAGACTAAAACCAGCGAAGCCACTCCCAGTACCTTCACAGCATCAATGAGCATCCCCAACACGACAGCAAAAATCCCGATTGATGATCAGCCCTTGGCTGAAGTCAAAACCGAATCCCTCTCTCACGAACTCCCACCGACTTGATCGACTCTGTATTTGAACGAAACAGAAAAGGAAAAACTTGCAACCCAGACTGCCCCGTCGCGCTCTTCCTCTCCGCTCTTGGCCGCTCGAATCCCCCTCCACCCTCTCAGACGTCGTGTTTTCATCTGTTCGCTTTATAATCTTTTCGTCTTGATCGGTTTGGAAGACGTTGGGGCATCAGTTCGGCCATTCGCAAGCTACCTCTGATCTAGTCGCACTCCTTTTTTTTCCCTCTCAGTGTTCGTGTTGAAGAAGCCCCCCTGAATGAATTGGCTCTACTACCTACCACTCCCTCTCCTCATTTAGACTACTAATGCAACCGACGAGCCTCGCCCCCCCTCCCTCTCTGCAAAACCAATCATATTCACGAAAACTATATCTTTGAACAACTGATCGTTCTATCTAATCACTATCTCCTATCCTGCACTCCTTTCCCGATCATATCGACCTCTCAGCTTCACTTTTCTCAAGCACATCTCATTCACAAGAGAGCGATCTCTCAACAACAATACAACACCCAAATTATATATCATCCACTTGATCTTTTATCTCTTCTTGGATTTTCTTTTTCTTTTTTCTTTTTGTTTTGCATCTTTCTGTCCCTAATCTTCCTATTCATTTTTTTTTTCTCTCTTTGGACGGTCGACTACCCTCTCGCAGAACAACAACAAATGGAAATGGGAAAGGAAAGGAAAACAGGCCGCGGGATACAGGACACCACTTTTTTCTTTTTTTTTTTTTTTTGGGATCTGTGTTTTTTAATTTTTTTTGCGGAAAAAAAAAGGAGATAACATAAAGAAACAAGTTGCACAGCAAACACGGTTTCTTGATTTCTTTTTTTTTTCTGCTTTGCTGTGTACAAACTTGTTCTCTAATTATTTTTTTCCTTATTTTGTTTCCTTTTTTTTTCCTCTAATACTTTTTTTTTTTTATTTTTTTTTTGGCTCATGTATAGTGAAATTTTTGTGACTCTAATAGAAGAAAAAGAAAGCAAAAAAAAAAAAAGAAATGTTGGTGAACTTGTTTGGTGTGATTGTGTTGCCTGGCTGTGATTTCAGGTCAACTCAGCAAGCCTTGCTGGCTGACAGGGGTCACACTCCCACATGAAGTGTCAGCTCTGTGTATGAAACTTTGGTACTGTCAACAGACAAACCAAGTACTATCACTGTGCTGAAAGACTGTTAAAGGCAGAAATCACTCTCTGCCACCCTCCTTTATGGATAAATAAGGGGTTAAGTCTACACTCCTGGAACACCAAATACTATAATGAGAGTATAAGGCAGGAGAAAACCTCTTTTACACCAAACACTTGATATACAGAGGTATTGGGAAGAGGTGATACCAGATGGTATGCTTGGGATTTGAGATAAGGATGAGAAGCAGTTGGCAAGCACTTGGGCAGGTTGACTCAGCCAGAGGTGGTGGTCTTGCAGCAACTACTTTATAAGGAACAAAGGGCAGGCTTAAATGGGGATATCTAAGGGATCTGACCAATATTAGGTGAAATAATAAAAGGGTGGTAAGAATAACACTACTCTTGAAGTAGGAGGAGAATATTAACTAGGGTACTTATTGTAATCTGGTGGGTGAATATGCTGAGGATTTCAAGGCCAAAGAAGGCCTCCTTTTATATTCTAGAGGTCCCCTGAAGGAGCTACTAGAGGATTCTATTGTATTTCACCATTCTCACATCAAATGATGCCATAATGGTGTCATCAGTTCA
>SMGU01005724.1:0-16439 GCA_004348175.1 Puccinia novopanici
GTTTTTCTTATTCATTTTGATCAATTTCTGTGCCCAAAAGTTGGCCATGATCTATCTAGTATATCTATACGTGGCTAGAGCCTCTGAACAAGAAACCATCAGGTCTTGCCGCACTGCATCCTCTTATTGGCACTTGAGCCCCAACATACAGAACTTTTGACTTACAAATCAACCTTCACCCCATCCCAACTATATTTTTTGACACTTCTATAGGGGCATAACCTCTCATACCAGATACACATTTGGCCTCACCAGATTTTACTTTTTCCCCATATCTGACCTCCAAAACTGCATAAACCCACAGCTTTTACTTTACATTCTTTATATTGTGAATCAAGTGCATCTGCTCTCATCACTTTGTTTGGTTTCAGTCACTTTTCTCAGTTGTGGTTGTCTTACTTTAAATCTTGTTAGGTTAGGGTGTCCGTCAGATTCATAGTGTGCAATGCCAACGGCCAAATTACACTAAAAAAAAAAAAAAGTGCGTCTGGGCATTCAGCCAAGTTAGGCCAAATATTGGCCAAGTGCGCTTGGCCGAGCCTAAAGTCCACTTGGCCAAGCTTCAAGTGCACTTGGCACTGGCCCAACCCCCGTTTGGCACATGCCAAAGTTGGGGTGGGTCATGGAAAAGTTCAACTTGGCCAAAGCCAAGTGAATGTGCCATGACTGCAAAGCTGGCCTTGAACACATTTGAAAATATGATAGTACAGACTACAAAAAACCAAGCAATATCTTTCTCCCACATTAACTCATGGATCTCAGGTTTGATAATGGCATTGGGTTTTCAGTCTTTGTTGGTCTTTGTGGGTAAGCCAAGAATTTTGAGAAGTTTGCTTTCATCCACTGGAAGAAAAACTCAATCAACTGCCTGCAGTTGAGCCAGTTTTTCTTTCAGTGATCTATCTTTTGTTTTGCATTTTGAATTGTTTCTGGTTCAAAATTTTGTTTGTTTAATTCTCCATGTTCCTCAGGCAAAACCCAAACTCTTTCCCTGTTGACCTCAATTTCTGGGTCAACAGAGTCTGACATCTCAAGAAGAAAAAAAAGGTAAGTATAAATTGAAAGGCCACTGGAAGAGGAAAGAGAAAAGAAATCAAAAAAGACTCAAAGTTTTCTGGGATGAGAGTGAAGATATGGTCAACAGAAGATCTTATTGGCCAAGAGCTTTAATCAGCCCAGCGGAACTTGGGGATGTGCCGAGATCCCTGCCCTGTTGAAGCTGTCAGATCAAGCCTCCTGGGCACTCATTCAATCTCCATTGGCACAGTGCCAATCGGGACTTTGGATTGTGCCCAAACCCACTTGATTCACAATAAGAGGAGGACATATGGATATGATGAGCTAGGATCTATATACAGATCAGAAATACAACAAGTAATATGGCAAGGTTGTGTTGACAAGGATTGGAATGGAGAAAATGGTGTGTAAAGGTATATAATGTCTTGGATACAGTTGGAGCCAAGTGAACAGAGCACAAATCATGACTGGTAAGTTTTTTGTCTCAACCAGGATTGGAATGGAGGACCTACTATGCATGACTGGTAAAATTTGTGTTTTGAGCAGGAATGGAATGGAGGTTAGGAATAATTATAAGGGTAAGTATTTTGTAAGAATGTTTAATTTGTGTAAGGGGGAATACTGCTGTATAATGGTTTTGGAATTCAGTGTTTCAAAAAGTGGCAGAGGGAAATAATTATGTTGGAAGGAAAAAGGAGAGAAGGAGCAAAGATGTGGCAAAAGAGGTAGAGGCCCCAAGAGTAGGAAGGATGGGTGGACTGGTGAGTCTGGCACTGGCCAACCAGAAAACTCCATTTCAGGCCAAAACCTGGCCAATCATGGGATGTTATTCAGATGACAGTGATTCAGACCAATCCAGACACAGGATTCAGGTGTAATATTAGTCCCCCTGAAGCAAAAATCCCTCAGGGAGTTTGGCTGCAGCAAAAATTCCTCACTCTTCAATATAAAAAAGGATTTCCTCAAACCACCAAATAAAAAAGTTTTCCCCGCCTACTCAGCAGTATTTACCAGTTAGTAGCTTGTGGTTAGTGGTTAGTGGTTAGTTAGTTGATAGTAGTAGTGTTAGCATCAAAGAATTTTGCCTTTAAAGGTAGAGTAGTATTAGTAGAATAAAATCACAGAATAATAGTAATGGATCAGAAATGCTAGTAGTAGTAATAATAATAATAGTAGTAGTAGTATAATTAATAGTAGTAGTAGTAGTAGTAGTAGTAGTAGTATAATTAATAGTAGTAGTAGTAGTTACTGTGGATCAATCCCAGAAGAAGAAGGGGTTTGTATATCTTTAGGTATATATGACTCAGAAGTTCTCATGGGAGATACTAGAGGTCTCTGAGGTACTCATAAATGGTACATTGATTGATGCAGTGCGATGATGTGATTAATTAATTTGGATGGATATTTTCTAATTAATTCTCAGATGAACTGAAATTAATAAGACTTAAGTTATCAATTAACTCAAGGGACAATTTGAACTTTATAACAATTTGACATGAATTGATTTCTGCACTCTCAAGGGCCTTTTTATATATGAATGATGTCTGGAGTTGTTTTAAGTTTATTTTTTATGTTACAACAACTACAATAATGGCCTTAGAGCATTAGAAAAAGAACCTTGAGGATTTCTATATGCAATTAGTAATTACAAAGTGATACAATGAATATTTTAATGGCACTAAATTTCAGGTGAAATTCAGTGAAATGGATTAAGGCACCATAATTACTTATTTAATACCAGACAGCTATATTAATGGCACATTTGCATTCATCAGTTATTTACATCAGTTCTTCCTGACTCATATCTATGGCCTAATTTTCATTTCACATTAAAATTTGAGCCTAGAAAAACCTCTCTGTGAATGCAGAGAGACTTACACTCAATCCTGTCCTGTGTGCCTGAGACAGAATTAAAACCAAGGCCAAAATGACCTATGCGCCAACAAAAGCATTTGTAAATCCCAGACCATGAGACTACATTACATGTGGTTTGGGTGTCATAAGAAGCTACAGGTTTCCCTGATTATTGTTTCTTGTTCACCCATCAATCCCTACTCCTACTTGCTCAAGGGATCCTTTCTTGTTCAGCCATCAATCCCTACTCCTTGTCCCTCAATGGAGCCTTTCCCAAAAAGGAGTGGTGGCCTTCATAAGCCTGTCATGCACTTTTGTCTAAGTGTTTTAGGTTGTATGTGCTGCACCTGGCTGGAATCATGGCCTCTCTGCCACTTGACAAAGCCTAACACATTTTATCTCATGGGGTTGAAGGAGTTCAAGCTGTATCAGGGGTGTGTACAAGGTGGGGTGACATAACCAAGTGTGTATCCTGACTTTGGAGTTGGGCCATGGGAATTCATTCCTCCATTTCCTAAGGGAAGGGAGGGAAGAAATTGTCTGGCTGAAGAGCCATAGGCCATAAATAATTTGTGGATTTTAATTCTGCTGGCAGGCACAGAGAGATTCTCTGGAAAGGGGTATTAAGTATGGCCTTTGTATTATTACAGAAAAATTCCAGTCCTGGATCAGGCTAGATAAATGGTTTTGAGACAAAGGCCCTCCTTGGCAGTCAGACAAGCACACAGCTTGTTGCACCCTTGAAGGCTAGGGACTTGTTGTTCAGTTTGCTTAAAATTACTCCCTTCACTTGATGCATGATGTTACAGGGATACATGATCAATTGAGGAGAAAGTGGTTTATATGAAGGAGCCCAGAGAGCTGGAACTTGAGGTCAAAACCATTTTGAGCAACAAGTTCCCCATATTCCCAATATGCTAGCAGAGTCCACTTCCAAATAATCTGGCACTGATGAGGATTACTTTGTTTCATTTTAATATGGACGTTATGGATAGAATTATAAATACACGGATATATACCAATAAATAACCACTCAACCAAGCAGGATTTGACAAGCACCATTCAACATCCTCCAGCCAGTGCTGCATATCACCAGAAACTGGCTCATCCAATGCAACCCACATCCCTGAACCCTTGTTATACAAACAGTTATATTGAATGTCCCAATCATCATTGCCACCATCATTGCAAGCTGCAACACAGCACAACTATGCTCATCTGGCCTATCCATATATAAGCCTCACATAGCATGTGCCAACAATGCAGTAGGTGGACTCATTTCGGGGTTCATCAAATATCCATACTTTCTATGCAGCTCTATGGCAAGTATGGAAAAGTGTGGAGAAGCACTAGGCTGACTCATTGATGGGTCCAGAATACCCTAATTAAATCTCCATACTTTTCTAGAGCTATGTAAATGTATGGAGATTTGCAGAACTCAGAAATGAGTCCACCTAGTGTATACATGGAGCTTACATCAACACCCTAGGGTACCAGCACTACTCAGCTTCATGAAGCCATTCACCCATACGACTGAATGCACATCCCCTGTTCCTGCTGGATTATATACCAAAAAGAAGGAAGAATGGTGTGGAGACAAAGGAAAGGACTGAGCTTCCCGCACTATTGAGACTTCAGACAGAAATGTTGGACACGTGAGTTGGATGGAGTGGCGGGGGTCTTCTGAACACAGCTCATCCGGGACACTGGACCCCAACAGCCAGCGCGAAGTATTCAAGTCCGGACGATTTCAAGACAGCTTGTTGTTGATGATTCGACGATCTTTCACTGAGTCAACCTAGTTGAGATGGTGGATGAAATGATGGTCAAATACCTACGCCTAAGAAAAACATATTGATATTACAGAGGAACGCGAGTTTAATTGCACAAAGTGTGTGAGTCCGATTATGAGGAGGAGGAGGTAGCGGCAGAAGCCTTGACCAATCTACGGCGGCGAATCTTGAGCAAGATCGTTGAGCGTTTTCTGATCAGTCTGCGTCTGCGTTCCACGCCTGGGCCTCGCTTGGGCCCTACGATCTTGGGCAAGCTGACCACCGTGGCCGCCGCCGATTTCCCTGCTACTTTCTTCTTCTTCGGCTTCAGCTTCCCGACCATCCCGGCCCTTAGGACGCCGCAATACGCTTTCTGGAACGCCGCCGCTTCCTCCGGTCCCACCTACATGATTAGATATAGTAATTCCTTATCATCAGATACTTTTTTTTCTTTTTTTGGGCACGACGTCATATGTCAAAATTATGCATGGGTTTGAGTGGAGAGACAAACCAAGGTGGAAAACTTGACTCCATGGCCGTCAGTAGCACGGAAGAGACACTTGAACGTTGGCTTGATTCCGGGGGTGTCCATGAGTGCGTCTCCATCTGGCTGATACGAGACTAAAGAGAGATTTATTCATAATGAGATGCATATTTCAAACAAAGGGGGGAGCGGAGAGGGCTAGAGCTGACTGACATCGTTTTTGGGTCAGAAAACATGTGTGTGGGCGATGTGGGTTCGGAGTGAAGAGGTCGGTGAGCTTCGCGAGAAACTACCTCAAGGTTCCAGAGAGAGAGCATCAGTGGTTCTGCTTGTTTGACGAATCAAACATCGACTCACTTCGGTATTACTGAGTGACATGATGGCGGAGGGTCGACAACCGTCCCGCCTCGGCTCGAACGTCACCGGTGGCCGCTGCCGTGCCGGTGCAATATGCATATGCATATGCGGCACCCGCGATCGATTCATTTCATTTTTTTTTTTCATGTCGCCTTCAACCAGCTTCAAGCTTCACCTGCTCTCACTCCGACACCTTCCGACACGTCTTGAGAAGAGTTGATACAATAGAAGGCTGGCCGACTATTGCGAATAGTTCACCGAACAGTAAGCCGGAAAGACATAGTTTGGTCTTCGTGACCTTCTTTTTAGCCTTTCCTCCCTCCCTCAGAATCGGACCATAAATGCATTCCAACACTTCCATACCCCTATAACCGAGCAAAAAATGTCACAGAATAATAATGAAAACAAAATCACTGACCTACATGCAGAAAATGTATTTATGTCCCTGCGGCTAAACAGGCCTTGGAGAGAACGTTAGTCCTCTGCTACGGCTTTTATATATTGCTTATTGGATTCACCTTTCAACGGTTTGGTGGTCTAGTAGTATGATTCACCCTTAGGGCTTAACAGGCATTTGGGTGAGGTCCCGGGTTCAATTCCCGGCCAGACCCTTTTGCTTGCCTCCTGACCAGTTCCTGCCTGCCGTACATTGTTCTTTGACTTTCCTTGGCAATGGGAGAAACGGCTGGGGGGTTTTCTTTTTGTGTTTGAAGAGTAAAATATAAATTCTCAGCGGCGGATGTACAAGAAAAGATAGCCGCATTGTGTACCCAACAAACAACTAGATCGAGGAAGTGAAGAGTTCCTCATTTGTCCTTGCTGTGCATTGGAATAGTAATCGACAAGGGTACATATTTACACAAAACTGCAGTCTTTTGGAAGGATGGCATCACATCGACCAGACACTGAAATGAGTCGAGGGAAAAAGGAGAATTGTGAAGGGGCAGAAGATGGAAGGCATACATAGGTTCAGACGATAGAAGAGAAAGATTTTCGACGGTTCAATTCGTGGATTGGTTTATGTAGGATTTCAGATCATGGTGCGTCCATAAATATCGCGCAGGCCCAATGATGGAAATATCTCTAGTGATCCTTCACTTTTTCTCTGACCAGAGCCTCGCATAGGTCCCATAATTTTTTCCCAAGAATACCCTCGGGATCTTGAGCTAGCTGCGACTTTCTTGCCACCTTTGCAAACGGGCAGAGATAACAAGACCTGCGTTTCCCACAGAAAAAAAAAGAGTTCAGTTAGTTGACATGGAAAGAGGTCTTTGGAACTTGAAGACGCAGAAGCTGAGAGACGAATTGAATAAAATCGTCTCCTCACCTCAAGTCTTTGGCCTCGACCTCCGGGGCTGTCGCGGCATATAATGACGTGATGGCACCATTCTCTAGTGTCAAGAAGACCCAGCTTTTCAACCACTACATACCACGCGAGGCCATGCCATAATACACTATCAGTCTCTTGCTCGCTCATGAAAAAATATTAATATCATCGACATGGGGCAATATTGTTGCTACTCACCACAAAGATTTTCAAGATGGGGTAACGCTCTAATAAGTCGCCTGTATCATCAAAATGCCGCAGTGTTGATGCGAATCAGCAATCGGTTCATCTTTTGCTAAAGCTAAGAGTTCAGAGAATGAATCTTCTCACCCATTCCTATAGTAGTATCCACTCCACCAGGATGCTTCGAGGTGACATCAAGAATCAAGTCATTGATGATTTAGTAAACGGAGTTTGGTATACTAGTCAAACATGAAGGTCTTACAACCGAAGTACAAATAATTTTCGTATGGCTGAGTCTTTTCTGTAATTGATTAGTGAAAAGGATGTTCTGCGACATTGAAGGATATAAACAGTTAATGTTGGACAGTCTGTCGCATGCGAAACACTAGATCATTGGTTAGAAATATTTCATTCAGGACTTGGTAAGCTTACCATCAGCTTGCTCAATCCATATCTATCAACCCAGCAGTAAGAGTGTTCATTCAAGCTTTTCAAGGAGGTGAAATCCGGCGTCCTCCAAACCCACAAGTGGGCGTCGCTAGACAAGTTGACGATTCGGACGTGCGAGCCAGGTTCTTGGGACGTCTTCTCAAGCAGGGCGAGCAAGGGACCCGTGAATGCAAAGTGGCCAGTGGCATTGCAGAGTTGCAGTTCGATGCCATCTTCGCTCAACTGATATGGTGTAAAAGCCTATCAGATATAGAGTCAGTAAATCAGATCTACTAGGAAATCTACTAGGAAAGAATCGTTTGGGGTGGTTTGATGGTCCTACGGTGGTGCGGGTTCAGATCATAAAGAGAGGGAGACTCAGACTATTCCAGCGTTGTTAACAAGGATGTCGAGCCTGCTTTCCAACGTCAGGAACTCGTGGGCAGCCGCATGAGCGGAGTTGAGCGAGGCGATGTCCAACTTCAAGAACTGAGGCTCCGAGCCGGGCACCGCCGCCTTGATTTTCTCGATGGCCTCCTTGGCTCGCGTCGGGTTTCTGCAAGCCAGGCTGCAGGCGGTTATCAGCCATCCAGTTCGTCAGTTTCCTCCGGGTTATATACATATATTGAAGGGTGGGCCATGAAATCCTTCATGGTCATCAACGATTCTCCGGCTTACTAGGTCTTCGCTCCGTGTCGAACGAGCTCTAGCGCAGTAACGTAGCCTATGCCGGTATTAGCACCTGCGACGAATCCCAAGAGTTATTGTATCAGGTCGTTTCTAACTAGATTTTTAGCCCCCCTCTCCTAAAAGGGAAAACCTTCTCACCTGTTACAATGGCCACTCGTCCTACGCGGGTGAACAAGGAGGACGAATGATCGAGACAACAAGATGTGAGCACGGAAGGAATATAGGGTTCTCAAGGAGGTTCCAAACTTCCACTGACCTGTGAGATCTGGGATCTGTTCGGCGGTCCAATCAATTCTCTCAAACAGTCCAATCATCATGACGGGTAGTACCGTATGTGATTACCTCTTCCGAGTCTGGGGTTTATCCGATCGTATGAGAATAAAGACCAAAGCGAGGATCGAACGGAAATGTGTGATATCGCTTGTGGGATTATGATTGGCGGCAACACATCCTCTCCGGATTAACTTGGCTGAAATTTACATGTCATTGGGAATATCCTTTTACCCTTCACTTCCGAGTTTCCTTACGCCGCCGGGCGCCCCGTTCGGCTGTCCTGGTCGGCTGTGTCGATCTGGGTATACATATCAAGCCCAGATCATCAAGCTCACAAGATTGGCACACATGATGCCGGAACTTGCATGGGCGTCTTTCCGGCCGAAGGCTGCAGTACTACGGCAACAACAGTGGAGGACTTCCCGAGACTTCCTGTCGATCTGGAAACCCCCTCCTGGGTAACACCAATGCACTCCATTTTGGAGTGCATGTGGTAAAACTTTGGTGTGCATAAAGGCTGACCCAAAAGAAATCACACAAGACAGTGAAAGAAATTAAATGAAGATAGATCAAAAGAAAATTATGAAAGACAAAAAATATTAAAAGGTAGCAAAAATATCAGATAAATCACAAAAAAGAAAGAGGTTCTTGCTGTGATATGATTTACAGCCCCCAAGCGCTTTGTTGACACATCTGTCATTTGATCTGTTGTCTTGAACCAGCAAAGTTTGTCATTCTCCTTGAAAATAACTTCATTCGAGTAAAAAAAAATTGTTGGTCCAAATGCTTGAGTTGTCCGCTTGATGCATTATCCTCCATCACAAGAAGAATTGCCATTTTGTCATCACAATACACCACCTCCTCCAATGGTTTCCAGCAGCTGGCAATAAGTCTTTTTAAGAAGAAGAAAAAACCAAACCCCACACGCATAGAAATTTCATTCCAGCCCAATTTCTTACACCATTCCCACAATTCTGACCGCTTCACATGTTTTAAGTTCTTTGTTACTTCCAGATCAAGAGATTTGTGGTATTTAATCAGTCATGCCGTCCTGCTCCTCACAAATAACCTCCACCAGGACTTTGCCTAGTTCAAATGACACTTGATTTAACCGTAGGCCACCAGATCCCTTGTAAAGTGATGTTGGCAAAGTTTCTTTTCAACCATAATCTACAAAATCTGCAACAGAAGAAGTGATAAGTTGTTTTGATTTTCCATCCCATAAATGCCACCAATGACCATCCTCCAAGTAACTAACTAGATAACATAAACAAGCCCTGTCATCCAGCTTTTTGCAATTCTCTTCAGGAATATGAACATACATGTGTGCTCCAAATGGATAGATGCTGTTTGTTTAAGGTTCAAAATCTGTCCAGAGTTCCGAAGAATTTCTGCCATTGGTCTGTGGATTTTGGAAAAAATTATGAATAAAAACTGCCAATTTGTAGTCAAAGGTCCACATTTTTTGCAGCAGGCCATATTGTTTCAGCATACAGTGTGCCATGTCACCTAAGTTCCAATTGAATCTTTCCACTTCCTCATTTTGTTCTTGTGTATGGGCAGCAGTCAAACCCTGAGTTGTACTATTTGAGTTAATTGAGAAATGAAGCAAATAACCCCTTAGTGTATTATTTAGCATTATTGCAGCGTAATAACTTTAGAGCCTGCACTTGAGTCTTAATTATTAATTATGTTGAAAGAATTTTTTAGTTTGGTTTCCACTTCTGAATGTGACTTGAGAAGAAATCAATAAGAAAATTTTGTTGCATGATCCCAAATGTCACAATGTATTCATTCCCAAAGATTTCAGCTGGATACACCAGCCCCAACACATCAGAAACCACCAAATCACACTTTTTTCAGAGGGAATTTCAATTTTGAGAGAAGCCCATCTTTATTCAATTTTAGCCACAGCACTTGTCTCACCGAAGTGGGGAAACCAAGAGCAAATTTCAAAGGAATGAATAAAAAGCTGCAGATAGGACTTAACAGCTTTTTCCAAAGCATGAAATAGCCGGTTGTGCCACTGGAGAGATGATTTTCAGTCACCAGAAATCCTCATCACTGCAGAAAATTCCGGATGTGGAGGGAGCACAGAAGAAAAAGGGCAAAGAGGGGTACAACATTCAGGCAGAATAGGTACTATACAAGACCAGCCACTCAAACTAGCCACCACCTGATCACCTGAGACCGGTGCTGTTTTAAGACCCAAAAGTTTTTGTTAGAAACTTTTTCTGAATTGAGAAAGGTATGATCAAGTTGTAAGCTCTGCCTTTCTATACTATCAAAAAACAAGACCACCAAGTTAAGCTTGGAAGATTTTATTCAGGTGATAGTTATTATGTTCAAAATGAGTGTTTGATTGATTGAATATGTGAATGTTTTTCCTTTGGAATGGCTGCAGGATTGAGGGTGACAGTTGAATTCTTCAATGATGAATTTCTTGATGTTTTGTTTTTTATGATGAGAGTGGGGAGTGAAAAAAGGTTTGGATTTGCCAAGGGTGAATGATGCTGATGAATTTAGGAATGAATGGATGATGAAATTGTTGAAAAAAGGTGGATGGAAAGGATGTGGGAGCAGATGCTTCAACCAAGAATTTAACACAGGTCCTTTGGATGGGGGTATAAAATTAAAGAAAGACTGGGTTGAGTATATGGCAAAATAGCCTAGTTGGGCAAGGCCAATCTGAAGGGAGTTGTGCTCAGGTGGGCTTTAATGAAAGGCCTTTTGTGAAAGATGAAACTAATTATATATATATTTCAATGAGATAAGGTAGTATATAAAGTGTGTAGGGGTTTATAAGGGTACCCTTTTCAGGATACTTAAATTTGGATGAGTGGCGATCAGTGTCCATAAGAGTGGATGATGGGATGATGAGGTAAAAATCACAGGCCAGAGGACCTCCTTATATATTGAAAAATATGAGATATGTTACAAAAATTCATGTCACAGATTTAGGGATTATTGCCAGCCTAAATGCAGATTAGGGGGGATTTTCCAGCCTAAGTTCAGATTAGGAGGAATGTGTTAAAATATCAGTCCACAGATTCAGTTTCATCCCACTGTGGCACACTGAAGGATGTGGAGTAGTGAGAAACTCAAATTTTGAAACCTAATCTAGATTCTATTGGATGTATATAGTTTTGCTCAGCCCTCAGCCTAAAGCTTGTATCTATTTTTCTCATCTGATTTTGTGGTTTCTCTTTCTGTGTCTCACATCATCACTGTCCACTCCTCCTGTGTCACAGGTATTATTCCCTCATACTTTCATTTCTCTTTTTCTCCTTCCTTATTCCCAACCTTTTGTTTTCTTCTCAGGTTTGCTGCTTCACTGCGCTCATCTTGTTAGTCACTTGTCATGTCTAACTCCTTGTTTATAGATCAAAAGGTCAGAAATAAAGATCTGATTTTGTGGTTTCTCTTTCTGTGTCTCACATTGTCACTGTCCACTCCTCCTGTGTCACAGGTTTTCTGCTTCACTGCTCTTTGTCTTGTTAGTCACTCATTGTGTATAACTCCTTAGTTATAAACCAAAAGGCTTACTGCTTCACTGCTCTCTTCTTATTAGTGACTTGTTGTGTCTAACTCCTTGTTTATAAACCAAAAGATCTTTTTGTTCATTAAAATAGAATTTTTGCACCCACAATGGAACAAAATAGAATTTTTGCACCCACAATGGAACAAAATAGAATTTTTGCACCCACAATGGAACAAAATAGAATGAAATAGAACCATCAAAATGAATAAAGATAGGATGTGAAAACAAGATAACGGATAAGGAGAAAATGAATAAAATGGGTGGAAAATGGTATGCAATATGCATATGGAAATTAAGAGTCTGGGAAAAATAAGAAATCCAAGAAGGGGTTCAAGTCCATGTATCTTTCAATTCAGTAGAGATATGAGGATGGTTCCAGTTAGTGACTAGGGGTTATTTGGTCCATGGAGTCCATTTTTGAGGTTATATTTTGTTTTTATCTTGATTTTTTATTGAATAAAGTCTAAAAATTGGGAATTTTCTCCTTGAAAAAGAGGAAAATAGACCATTCAAGGAGGTATGATATCTCCCATTTCAGGACCCACAGTGGCATTGCTAAACTGGCTGTGGAGAGCTAAATCTGGGTTTAGCTCCCATGCCAGAGATGCCCTGAGTGGTGATAAAAAAGGGGTTGGAAGGTGTTATGTGAAATTTTCCTGTAATGAATAATTGACAAAGGATAATAGCTTCAGTAAATACTGTAAAGCTCTTCTCAACCTATTGTTTCAGGGAGGGAAATTAAGATTGCAAGTTGGCTTCTTCCTGCTGAGACATTCAGGAATATTTTAAGGGTTTTAAGTTATAAAACCTATTTGGAGGAGGTGAAAGCTGAAGCAGTTTAACAAGAGAGCTCAAGACTTGAAAAAGTAACTACAAATGAAATTTTATATGTTGATCATGGATAATTCTACCCAGTGAAAAGAGAACTTGAGAAAACCTGCTAGTGTGAATCATTTATAAATTGGGATTATTTATTTATAGTATTCAGGTGATTTGTAGTACTTTTCTGGGTGATTGATTGACTCTGGGGGACAATCCTAGAAAAACTGAGGGCTTATTTATTCTCAAGGATGCATCAGATGTGCTCAAGTGGCTATGAGTGAATCATGAGGATCAGGGAAATTTTTAGAATTGTGATCAAGCCCCAAAGAGGTCTTCATGGGGACTGAAATGAATGGAGGCTTCCGGAACTCACAGATGAATTGACCTGTGAGAAATGATGTAGATTTCAGTAAGTGAAGAAAGGTGAGAGAGCAGCGGCAGTGAAGTAGAGCAGATAATCTTAGTAGAAGCATAACTCAACATAAGCATATGTAAACTACATGCAGATAACTCAACACGTTTTGCTATGAAATGAATTATGTGCACAATAATTCATCTTGAATCCGTTGGGGTAACCTATAACTAATTTTTGACCTGTTTTGAGTGCACCCCTTTGCTCTATTGTGTGGTATATGCTCAGGAATGAATTATTTTCATAACATGTAATGTATTTCTACTTTATTTGATTGCTACTTGTATGTTTTAAGGGCACCCCATTGCTCTATCATGTGGTATATGTGCAGAAATAAGTTATTATGAGTGCATTTTATGTATTTCTAAATGATTTGAGTGTCACCTGGAGAAGTTAAGTCCTCAGGGTATGTCTTGGGGGTTTCTACAGTGAGTTACAAATTTAAAATCCTATGAGAGAGTTGTAAACATATTTTGGGGTGATTATGTTATGTCTCAAGAATTTCTATTGTTTTAATATTTTACAATCAATAATGTTAGAAATAAGTAATGAAATGAAATTGAAGTGAACAAATAGACAGAAATTACAGAAATTGGTTAAACATTTCAGGGCTGGACAAAACCAAACATAACTAAGAAATATTAAACAAAAATAGACAATAATAATAATTAACTGGTTTCCAAAGGTTTTAGGTCTATTAGATATACATTTTAAGTTGCTATTTCTGATTTACAAGAGAAAATAAATAAAGTGGAGATAATTATTTTTAGGGTAATTTAAGTGATGTAGCTATTGAGATAATATCAGGTATGCTGGTATTATCTCTGTGGTTGACAGTTGCTTTCTTTTTTCAGATAAAGTCAGCATATTTCCAAATTTTTATTTTTGAATAATGAGAAATCCTCGAAGGTACCCAAAATCTGATTCAATTTGGGTGGTAATTAGATGATACTGGGCCAAGGATGATTCTGAAAAACCAATGGGAGGGGCTGGAGAGAAGTGTGTATGCATACCAAAGTTAAATATATTAGAGTATGTAACTACATAAGATAAATAAGATTTACAGTCAAATATCAAAAACAAAAGTGCTGTACATACACAAAAAACCAAATATGTAACTCTTTTTGATTTGAATCATGCCCAGAGATTCTTTATTCCATATTTTCCATTCAAATATATACACCACAAGCTTGCCTAATGTACATAATCTATTTCAGCCTGTCACAGTCCAAGCTAATTTGAACATTGACTCACCTTCAATCTTATCTTGTGCCACCCTCAGAGCAAGTCCTGTGAGAAATCTTCTCTCACTGCCCTAAAAATCAACTCTGTTCTCATTGTCAACTTTCTCCTCAGGTGAAAACTGTCACTGTTTCAACCCTTTTTCAAAGTGGTTTGGCAATACTGCTTACACAAATTGAAAGAATATCTTCCAGAACTATGGGATGCCTGCCAGGCCACCACACAATCCTTACAAGAGGATGCTGTAACCAAACAGGTTGTCAGCACAAGAAATATCTTGAACATTTTATTGTGACAGTTACAATGATTTTCAAGTTGTTAAACCAATTCTTCTGAAATATATCTAGGCAGTATTTGTCAGCCTCTATGCTACTAACCAAGTGTTTTGAGCACTTTTTGTACTATGGGTGATTGATGTTTGTGGTAGTTTGGTGAGTTGAAGGGTTAATTCCTATAATTAATAATTATAAATAATAATTAGCTTCAATTATTTAAATCTTGCAAAGCTCTTCTCAAACTTATAGGGAGAGAAATCCAATAAGTATACATGGATTCTTCCTGCTGAGACAGCCAGGGAATATTATCTTGAGTGTAAGTAAGTATTAATTATGTGGTGTTGGGCCTTTATAAGGGATGGAGGGCAACTAACAACTGGTGGGAGTGGTTCAGATGCTCTTCAAGACTTATATAAGTCACTACAGGTTGATTCAGGGCAGACAATATGCTGTGTGGATGATGGTGAAGGTGTGATCCAGTGGCAAGAACACAATATAAGGCTGCTGGGATAATTTCTAATCTATCTTTTTGAGAGTTATAATAATTATCTGTGGGCTGAATGTGCTTTTCTGAGTGACTGTGAGGCTGGGGGAAATAGCCAGAGGAACCTGGTGCTTAAATATTCTCACATGGCTGTCAGAAGCACCCAAGATCTTCCTTGTAAGACCTCTGAGGTGCACTGGGATTAAGATCAACAAATGTTAATCCCTTGGATCATTACAAGGTTAATATTAAAAGATCAATGATGGTATTTATCTTTAAATTAAAGTACACATCAATGATGCTGTTAAGATTGATAAACATTGTTATCTCCTTCCAGGCAGGGCTCAAATTGAAGATGTTAATTAACTTTTAATTAATGTCCATCAATTGATGGTAATAATGTTGATAACAACTTATTATCTCCTTCCTGTTGGTGCATCAGTATGAGATACTGATCAAATGAGTTGTTATGCTTTTAATAAATAATTATTAACAGTTATAATTATTTATAAACATACTTAAGGTGCATATTTTGTATGTTAAGTTATCTTATGTTATATTTTACAGATAAATATAATAATAAAATAAAATATAAAATATAATATAATATAAAATATAATATAATATAAAATAAAATAAAATAAAATATAAAATAAAATAAAATAAAATAAAATAAAATAAAATATAAAATATAAAATATAAAATAAAATAAAATATAAAATATAAAATATAAAATAAAATATAAAATAAAATATAAAATAAAATATAAAATAAAATATAAAATAAAATATAAAATAAAATATAAAATAAAATATAAAATAAAATACCCTGGTTCACATAGGGTGTTTTTATGCAGATTTCATAAAAAACACTCTGCTTGCTCGCATAAAATTATAAGGTGAGCTTGTTGCACTTTCCCATGATATTTTAATGCCAAACTCTACTATAGCATTGGTTCAAAGCTTGCTTGTCACAATAAATTTAACCGCAAGCAAGCAGCTACGTGAACCAGGCTAATAAAAGATAATATAAAATAAAATATAAAATAAAATATAAAATAAAATAAAATAAAATAAAATAAAATAAAATAAAATAAAATAAAATAAAATAAAATAAAATAAAATAAAATAAAATAAAATAAAATAAAATAAAATAAAATAAAATAAAATAAAATAAAATAAAATAAAATAAAATAAAATAAAATAAAATAAAATAAAATAAAATAAAATAAAATAAAATAAAATAAAATAAAATAAAATAAAATAAAATAAAATAAA
>SMGU01005728.1:0-18639 GCA_004348175.1 Puccinia novopanici
GTTATGAGACCCATTGCTCTTCAAATCTCAGCTTAAGTTTTTCTTTGAAGGATCCGTACACTTTTTGTCAAAGCACTCTCATCAAACGCCTTTTATGGCCCATAAAACCCCACTTCCACCCATGTCTGCCTTGGAGATTGTGGCTCATCCTCCCCTCAAAACCTTGGGTATTGAACAACTCAAGCCTCCTGGACCTGAATCCAACTATCTTGACTGGAGTTGGGTGCATGATATTCATTTCACCTCTTGCAGAGTAGCCTATATTCTCAACCAGGACAATAAGCAATTTGAGCTGTCCAGACACAATTCCAACTTCTCTCAAGACAATCTTGCAATTTGTGCTGTTATTTCCAAAACCATCCATTCAGCCAATATTTTCTATGTCCATTCATTCAAAAGAGACACACAAGGTCTGTGGAATGCTCTCAAGGCAGCACATCAAGAAAATTTGTCAGGCGGAGTAATGTACTGGCTCCAAAAATTAACTCTCTCTAGAATGATTGGCAACAAAACCATTAGCCATCTAGATGAGATGGGCAAAATATTTGAATGCCTCAACTCTCTCACTAGTGTTGAATCTCCTCCTACCACTGAAGATATTTATTTTGCCTCCATTCTCATCTCACTCCTGGCTGATTGGCTTTCCTGTGTATCATCAATGATGAACAAACCTTGCGTCTCTTCCCAAGTTTTTCTGGGTTGATGCGCTGCGACACATTCTTTTCACAATTAACAATGTGCCATGCCAAACCCTGCTCGATTTCTTTCACCCAACTCCGTTCTCAATCTCCCTTTTCCAAATGTTGACTGCCTTCATCTCTTTGGGTGCTTAGTCTTGTATAAAGTGCCTGAAGCTGACCGGCAAAAACTCGATTGCAAGGGAAAGCATCTATGTTTCTCTTGTATCTACAAGATAGAAATGGCTACAGGGTCTGGATCTTCAACAACGTTTGGTAGTAAAACCAGGGATGTGATATTTGACAACACTACCTTTCCTTACAAATCTCCTCTGAAAACCACTCCTGAGCCTGTTATGGTCAAACTACCATGGCCATCTAGGCATCCTGTATCAGTTTTGCTGGACTGTTCTCCAACAACTGATCTACCACCTTTGGACATTCCTCTTGCCCTAGGTTTGACAGACGTCTTCAAACTTCTGCCCATGCTCCCCCTCCCATACCTGACTATTCCCCTCCTCCTCTTCCCCACCAACCCCTCCCATTCCCCTCTCTCTTCCCTCCACCAGTCTCTTCTCCCTCACCTTCAACCCAATTTGATAATGCAACACAGCCCCGCAGAGGACTGGCCCAATTTCCTCCAGTAGAGCAACACTCCCACTGCGCCAGCCAACCTCCAGCCATCAACACCAGCCTCACCACCCAAACCCAAGTCACCTCCTTGCTACTCATGCAATCTAGAATCAGGTGTCAACCATATCACTTAGGATCCTGGTATAAATTGCAGTGGCTAGTGGTGATGTGGATACTACAAAAACTTGGAAGCAATTACTTAAATTTCCAAAAAAAAATTGCTAAAGGCTGCAGATGAGGATTTTTGTTGCTCCTGGGTATGGAAACTTGGTGCCTGGTACCAAGACCGGAGAAGAATAAGATTATCAAATCTAAGTGGGTTTTCAAAATAAAACATTGTACTGACAATACCATCCAAAAACTGAAGGCTTGTCTTGTTGCTATGAGTTACAATCAAGTCCATGGCACTGACTACAATGAAGTCTTTGCGCTGACCCTTTGTCAAGAAATGTTCCGTCTAATTTGCAGTCTTGCTGCCATTTGCAGTTGGAAAGCTTGTGAATTAGACTTTGGAACAGCTTTCCTTAATGGTAAACTCTCTGAGCCGGTGTACATGGAGAAGCGTCAAGGCTTTGAAGACCCTCTACATCCAGACTGTGTCTGTGAAGTAAATTTTTCCATATATGGCCTCAAAAAATTTCTGTGTGAATGGAACATAGAGCTTCATTGAGCTCTTCTTCCAGTTCGCCTCTGTCAGTTGTCATTCAATCCCACACTCTATTTCCATCTCAAGGATTGTTGTCTTATTGGAGCTGTAGTTGTGCATGTGGATGATCTAGCAGTCGTCAGTGAGTACTCATTTGTAAATTGTGTCATTACTCAAAGGGAATGAAGTTCAAAATAGGAGCTGATGAACCACTTCATCATTTTCTGTGGTTGAAAGTTTCTCATGATGAAGAGTCAAACTTCATCTATCTTTCTCAAACCCATTTTATTTACAATCTCAAAGCTTGTTTCTTGGCAACTTGCACCTTCATGATGTATTGACCCAACAGATTTCAAAATTTGTCTCCTAGTTCCTCAAGTCTCCAGCAAGCGTCCCTCTCCAGGTCCCTACAACCAGCTAGTCAGGTCTTTGCTCTGGGCTGCACCATGCACTCGTCCCAATGTGTCTTTTCCAGTCCACAAGTCATCACAGTTCCTGCTTGATCCATCTGAATCTCACTGGAAGGTGGCACTTAGAGTGCTGCATTGTCTCTGTTCCACCAAACATCTTCTACATCACTTAGGGGTTTCCTCAATTGCGCGGGGTACTCAGATTCTGATTGAGCTGAAGATCAATCAGACCGCAGATCCACATCAGCTTACACATTTCGCATATGAGATGGTGCCATAAGGTGGAAATACCAAAAACAGGCTACTACATCACTCTCAAGCACAGAGGCAGAATATAAGGCAATGTCCGACTTATGCAAAGAAGCCCTAAGTCTGCGGACCAGGGCATGGAACAGGTGATCCTGTCCATCTTGTTACCCACATCCAAAATCACCTGGGGTCTGGGGTATTCACCCGGGTGATTTCTGATAGCTTTTCTGAGTGGCAGGATCACTGATATTGATCAGTGAACTGCCTCTCTTGGATCTCAGTCGGCCATTATTGGTCTGACTTGTGCTTTTTCTTGACTTTTTTACACATAATATGCGTGCAACGATTAGGTGAAAAAAAAATCAAAGCGAGAAAACAGTATCACAGATTTATGAGATCAAAAAACCTGTGCATCGAACTGTCTTGAGCTGCAAACATGCACAAACAGATGTACTGATCTCTGGAGAGTGATCAGAAGGCCCAAATCCAAGCAGGTAAGGCTCTGCTGGACTTGTTTAGCTTCCCTCCGCTGGAATTCCACATCACCTGGGGGTTCCGGGTGATTCCTAAATGTCATCCCGACCACCTGCACCCGGGGGGTGTACCACGGGTGATTCACCCGGGTGGGCTTTTCGGGCCACAGCCTTACTTATTTATCACCAAGAGTGTTGAATGGATTCAACACCACCACAATCCTCTGCTTGTTTCCCTTTTGATATTTGGACATAATTTTCAGCTACATCTTCAGCATTCTGGATTCTTCAAAACAGGTGGGAGCCAGGAGAAACATGTTTTGGCCACATGCAAGATTCACAATGGTGCCCACTTGCAGGGGCTCGATTGGTTGGTTATATTGTTTTAGTGCTCCATTGCAAATGAAAGACTGTGCCCTTCATTGGAGCAGCTGAGGTTTTTTGAGAGACATTGACAACTAGTATCTTGAACAACATAGTTGATATTTTGATGATTGGGAATGGAAAATTTTGTGCACTCCTCGCAGGTTCTCAAAGGCATGTTTTTAAATGTTGCATCAGGCCGGCTCCCCAAAAGTATCCTCCAAGCTTGTTGATCTAGCTTACAAGCTGCAAATCCGGTTGTGGGGCTTTGCAAATGCACATTGAACTAATAAGGCAATGAGATTCCTAGCGCTTAAAGAATGATCGCTCATACTCGATCGGCACATAGATGCTAACTTGACACGTGCCTCGCTTCTCAAGGGCCTGGTTGGCAGGCGCGAAGCGCTCCTCGCGCTCCGTCGAGCCTCGTATGGAGGGGATTGGGTTAAGCTAGACGCAGATGAAACTCCTCATCTATTGTGTAAAATGATCACCGTTAAATTGCGCAGTAGCTAGCTACTAAAAGGCACAAAGTTATAAAATAGCAGACAAGAAGGAACATAAAAAGTGAATATTACTGCCATTGTAGACGGTGCATGCTATTTAAGGTAAAAAAGAAAAAAAAAAACTTGATCAGCATGCCGAAAGTCGTCAACTGTAAATATGTGGGACTTGAGCAGTAGAAGTTGCTTACATTACCAACCGTAGAAGCCACCGTATCCGGGGTAGCCGAAACCACCATAGCCGTAGCCGACGCCACCGAGGAAAGGAAACCATTGCCCAGCCTGGCCTGCTTGAGTGGCTTGACGAGCCTGACCGCTTTGTCTAGCGAAGAGATGGCACATAGGTATGCGAGATTAGTGCAGGTGAGCGAAAGAACTTACTGGGCCTGGACATGCTCGGAGGCGGGGCTGGCGAAAACACCTGAACACATAAAGTCATGACCATGAGATCAGGGGAAGTCAAGTTATTCGCACTTCGAGATGAGAGACGGGGGGAGGCTCACCAGTGCAGACAGCAAGGGCAGCAACGAGAACGGTGAATTGCATGGTGAGGGTAAAAGGTTGGTTGAGAACTGAAGCAATGAGCCTGTCAAAGCGCTGAAAAGGTGATTATGTCAAGTTATGGGGGGTAAGAAAGCTGAAGTGTCGAAAGCGGATGGGGAAAGCAGGAGGGGGGCAACGGATGGCCTACCTTTATATTCTTTCCAGCACCAGCTCTGGCCGGCCTGCATCATGGCTAGCTGCCTCGCAAGACACACCGCCTCTTCCCTCGTTTCACGCTCGCTGGACAACATCGCCCGCAAGCGTCGTGCTTCCGCGGTAGATCGAGTCCGAGTAGGGCTGAGTGACTTCGACCGTACCCCCGACTCCGCCCGACCCAATATGGCGTGGATGGGCTCCTCAATAAAGGCGAACGCTACGAATGGACAGCCCAATGTGGGCACACCGCGCGATTGACTACTACAGTCCGCAAGCAGCCGAGGTTTTGCCGCGGGTGGATCTGATTTCCGTCTGCTTGGCGAAAAACCGTTCTTCTTCAACTCAGCATGAAAAGGCATCAGCTCGGCCAGCGGCTGTGTCCTTATTTCGGAGCCAACACGCACTGCCGCGTACTAGAGAACTTCCATCTGGAAATCATTTTGGAAGTATATGGTCACCAGCCTCGTAATCCCAAGCTCCACACTCTTAGGGGTTTTCCAGTGACGCTTGGCAATCCTGACACAACAAAACAAATGAAATTCAAAACAAGAGATGCGAAATTTTATGTTGGCAGGAACCTCCGCCACGCTCATGCCCCATGATTGCTCGTAGCCGTCGGGCCTGCGAAGGCAAAGGGGTGAAAAAGCTGTGAAATTAAGCGACACGTTAAGAGCTTATTTCCCAAGCATAGATGTGTCTCAGTTAATACTTGGGCTCAGCCTGAAATCGACGATTTAATATTGGGGAATCGCCGCCATGAGGGCTGCACCAGCGCATCGGCATGAAAGGCTGTGACGCCAACAAAAACTCAACTGTGGCTTGCATTGCGAGGAGAGGAGAGTTCGTGAGGTTACAATAGTGACGTTTTGGTGTCCACGCGTCTTGGTGTCCAGGCGGAAGTTTCAAGAGTCCTCCCTCGTATTCTGCCTCCAGCAGTCACCTCATCGCTTCAAGCTCTGGTCCCAGATCAATAAGCCTGGTGGATATCCCATCAGGAACACAGATTGATCGCGCCAGGGAGCGCGGCTACCTAGGGAAGAAGAAAAACATTTTGCAACAGCCTTCCTTTCGAAATTGCATTCCTTGATTATATTTAATTACGTATTGTGTGTATGAGTAGATCAGTTGTAAAATCTGGAATATTCCCGGGTCAGGTCAAGAATTTTATTCGTTAAACAAGAAGGAAGACTGGAAGATAAACATGCAAAATATAAATCCTTAACACAGCTCTATTAAGCATTCAGAATCAAGTACCGATGAAAACAAAATTCAAGTCAATCGTAATCTAATTATTCATTTATTAAAAGAACAACTATTCGGTATTATTGCTTCTAATTGAATAAAGCTGAATATCTTAATCCTTCACAAAAATTAACTTACAAAGGCAAGACCTCCCGGGATGCGACTATTCTTGTTTGGACTCAACAAAATCAACTGTAGCGATACAATTGTAATCAATTACATATCGGCGGTTGATAAATATAATGAAAAACTGGCATCCTTAAAAACTTCCATGAACTTACCTGCTTTAAGAAGGAGTCTTAGTTGAGACTCATCAAGGAGTTTCATCTTTGAAATTTCCTGCGTCACTTTTTGTTCATAAAGCCCTCCCACTGGTTGTTTCCATTCATATATTAAGACCAATTGTTGTCAGATATCAAAAGCCGAAGTTAAAAATAGCTCAGGCTTTGAATACTTATTTTTCATCACTTCAAGTTCAATAGCATCACAACCGGAAACCTTACCTAAATCTGCACCGCGAATTATTTGTGCACTAAAGGATGAATCTTCGTTAGAGTGGAAGCGGCCAGCCATGTGTGTGTATAGCTCTTTTCCCACTATCTTCCCCAGGTACTCGTGATTAATGATTGAGTAGTCGAGCAGCAGTTTCAGTGCAGAGAATGCTGGTTTGTGAATGAAATTCACTTCTTTTTGCTCGTAGCGTGCCGTTCCTTCGAAGAGATTGCGAAAGACGAGTAGAATATCTTGTACGTGCCCTTCATCATTTGTTTCCCCGAAGAGTTGTGCAAGCAACTTCAATGGAAACGGCTCTCCGCGAGCGTGATAGTTCATTTTCAGCAAGAGGCTTTGAATTTTGGGAAGTTGTTCTTCTATTGAATTGATCCACTTCTCCTTCTCACTGCTGCTTCCTGGAATCCTCGCCTCACGGAATCTTTTCTCCAAATTCTGAAAGTCCTCATACACCTTGGTTCTTTCGACTTGATAAACATTCAATAGCTTGGATTTAGTAGTAAGCTTAACCTCATGATGAATCCGAGCTAGGCGGTCTTACCCTTCGACTGCCATAATTTCTGAAGCTCTTCTACAGCTTCCTTATTATCTTGATCAACTTTCCAATGACTATTGAGTGTCGATGCTATGTGAATGTTAGAACGAATTTCAGGCGACCAGCATCAAATATTACGAATTATCATGCTAGTCTTACCTAGCTTCTCGTGGGTTGCTGAAGACGACTCCTTATTTGTTTCTAGCTCGACTCGCGGGATCCTGGGACGTTTTTTTAAATTTCCTGGCACCGAGAACTTGTCTGCTGATTATACAGGAGCATATTCGTTTGTGATTAAACCATGAAATTTTTAGCCATGATAATGAGTATTCATGAAAAGGCATTACCGGGTGGTGGTGAGCGAATGCTTTCTAGAATATTTACTTGCGGGGGTGCAGCCAGAGTTACGTTCGAGATACTCAGAAGTATCAGCCAATGGACAATAATGCTTCGGGATGAAAGAGCTTTGCGATACTTGGACTCAGGATTTAACAAAAAGTTGCTCATGGCAGTGCTAGGCTCCTATTCGAGATTGTGGGTGCAGCTTCGCTTGGTTTCAGTTACCCTGGGGCGGTGAATCGAGTGCTTTTAACTACTCGGAAACCAGGTACCATAATTCCATCCACACCTCTTGGGGGGCTCATACGTACATAAACCGGATTTCAGCGCGTCGGTGCTGCAGCGAGTGTGTGGGGTTCAATACGCCTACAATCTACGTCATACAGAAGAAGATGGTTCGCAACACTAGCGTCAACGATTTGCATCATCACTTCAGATCACTTCCTAGACGTTCGCGATTTGCATCACTATTTGGACTCATCTTCTCCTTGTACGGGGTGCCAATTAGCCGAATGAGCGTCAGCCCTACTTGGGACGGGAGCCCCCAGTTAGGAATTACGGGAGCCCACATGATGTCGAGGCAAAAAGGAATCAGCACATGGAAGAAGCGTTGACGGTCGTACGTCTTGAAGCTTCAGTAGGTGTATGAAACTATTTCCATAATGATGTACTATCTGATGGGCCCGCGGCTTTTAAAGCAATAGCAGCTCCATGCGCTTGATGTCTTTAATTGAAATTCAACTCCTGAAACCTCAACCTAGAATGCAGATGCTGTTTAACAACCACCTCGTTCCTCACAGTTGTATTTCTTATCTCATTTCTGTGCTTTTGCCCAATCTTAGCGTCCGTTTGGCAGGCACCTCCGGCGGCCCCTGGCGGCCCCTCAACCCCCTGGTATGTATACCAAACCCTGTGCGCATGCAGCCTGTAAACCACCCCCCTATCAGCTAAAAATAACATCCCTAAAATGCCCAGCCTCGATACCCCAACGATAGCCAAACCACCTCATCGCACAAATCTGCCCAAGACCTAAGCCTCCGGCATCGGCATGTCCCGCACCAGTGCTTTCCTGCCCATCAACCTCATTGATGCCTCAAAGCTTCTGGCAAGAATCATGCACCGGTGGATTCATGACACATCTGACATCATCCTCCCGCCTTCTTTTTTGCCTCTAACCATGCCAATTATTTTTTCTGGACAATTGTTACACCCACCAAATCCCTTCAACTTGCATCATTTTGAATGTATGGTTGTAGCTGTTGTAGTACTTAAGACTTGCTGTAATTCCACAAGAAGAACTAGTATTGATTGCAGCATGAAGAATAGAGCACTGGTGGAATAAAGAGTTATTGTAAATTTATATAGATAAGAGAAATCAAATTATAGTAGCACAAAAAATAAAATAAAACAGAGATCCCAATCACATTTCTGGAAGCCTGTCTTTAGCACCAAAATCTGAGTGATCATTGTGGTCTGTCCCCCCAAAAGATGATTACTCCTCATCTTCACACCCTTCCACCTCAGTACCATTTCCCTTTGTCTTGGTTGTTTGGAATTCCAAAGAGCCTAATCCTCCGTTGCCCCCATCATCATTTGAGTCATCATTGTCATCCTGTGTATCAAAAATGAAATGATGAAAAATATTTTCTTTGTTGCATTACTACCTGTTCCTTGACCTCCAGCTCTTGATCAGCCATCAACAACATCATCACCACAACTAGAATTTCCCCTCTTCCTAAACCCTGACCACCATTTGTGGTCCGGATAAATTGTTTGGGTTGATCGGGCTAAAATTTTTGTGAAAATTGTTTGGTAAATTGTACATCCAATTACTGCTGACCCACCAGTCCACCAGGTCCAAGCTGCTGGGTTTTAATTACCCCAAAATGCCAATCATTTGGTGGAGAATGACCAATAACATAGAGAGGAATCCCAGCTTGGTTATTCATGCTGGTTGAAGTTCAAGAGCCACCAGGATGCATGGACCAGTCCCTGTCAAACCTCATTTTGCAGCAGCCAGACTGAGTCGGAAAAGTGTTTCCTACATTGGTAGATGTAATGAGAAAGGTGAAAAATCTTTGTTGTAAATCTATGTATTTCATTTTCTTGAGTTTTCAAGAGTTGTAGATACCTTCAGAGTGTATTGTTGAAGACAAGAAAAAAGTTTTGAAAATTTTATGTTAAAATGTTTTTTTCACCCGCAAATTTGAGTGGTGTTCAAAGTTGATTCTTAAAACACATTCTACATATAATCATAAGTCTAACATGACCAAATTACCAACCACATGAAAATTGGTGATAACCTCCACTAAAAACACTTCTTAATTTCTTGAAAAGTTTATGATTTTATGTAAAATTAAGTTTAAAAATCAACTTTGAACACACTAGTTGCTGTGAGTGTTTTTTTCTTACTTTTATGCATTTTTGTGATCCCATACTCTGCCAGACTTCCCATTATCCCACAGGAAAAAAATGGGTGAATATTAACTTACAGGCCTCAAACCTAAAGCGGTTAGGCTCTCAATAAGATTTGGTTAAAAACCAATTCTCAACCCACAAGTTTTTGAGATTGGTTCCAAGAAACCAAATGTGCATCAGTGGTGTAGTCTGTGTTTGCATTCAGAGAAGACTAAATATCAGGTCAGTTAATGTTGGAAATTTTTATACAAATTTTGTAAAATCAAGTCTGCTTTCTTGCATAAAATGAATTTCCAAAATTTAGAAAACTCACAGCTAAACTTAACTGCAAGCAAGTAGCTACCTGAACTGGCCTATTATTCAATAAGTAGTGTTGAAATGGGTGCCTTTCAAAATTTAATGCCTTGATTATATTTATGTAAATAATTACATATGGTATTCTTGTGTGTATGAGTTGATAAGGTGTAAAATCTGGAATCTTGTCAGCTTTCTACTATTCAGAGAGAAGCTAACATAGTATCAAAAAAAAAAAAAAAACAATAACAATAACAGAAATTAGCTACTTGAGTATAAGAAATCAGCAAGTATGATTATTCCAATAAATTCTAAACACAAAATAACCTAGGGTCACTGGTCACTCCCTGGACCCTAGATCCAAAAACTACTCTTTATACTACTTTAAGCAAAGGTGATGACTTATTTTAAGAACAAAGACTCAAAATTTCACAAAAACTGGTTCTGAGCTGTCACAGACTCCTATAGCCAAATTTACAAGGTTTTAGGGTATGTATTTACCCCTCAATAACATACTCATAGGTATAGAAATAATAAAAAAAAACATAAAAATGAACTACAGTAGAAAAAGCATAGAAACAGTTGATCCCATGGGAATGTTACATCATCCCCATATAAATCTCATTATGAGAAAAGATCTAATAGCCCAAAAAGATCTACTGACTAGCCTGGGAAAAGCTACAATACAGATATCAGCAGATCCTCTCAAGATTGATCTGTCACTGTGAACCTGATCTGCTACAGATCCACAGGACAACTTACCACTTCTCTATGAATCTCTGACTCAAACTCAGGAGCCCAGAAGAGGCTTATAAGAAGCCCCTGGCACCATCCCCCAGAGATTCCCAACACCAGAACACAGATTTATCTAGCAACCACGAGCATCTCACTAGTGAGTAGTTTCATAATTCCCTCCAATAGTCTCCCAAGTCCCTCCTCATTTCTTCTCAGCACACCCTTTTATAGCCCCATCCAACCACCAGCTAGATTCTTGCTTCAAGGATTTGCGTTCATCAGGAGAGGTGCTGTAGTGAGAAACCCTCTTGAAATCCTTGACCCTATCCCCCTGGTCTTGAATAACCTGTTTAGCAGACCCCAAAAGATCAGGTTACCCTAATCCCCCCCTGCCTCACATCATCAGGGCCTGATCTTTCCTTAGAGGGAATCCTCAAGGAACTCCTGTCTAGCAGGCCCCTCTGGAACATATATATTCTTTTTTTATGGCCCATTTCAGCGCCTCACCTGTATTCTTCTATATTCAACCAAATAAAAAATTCAAAACCATCACAAAACACATCCAAAAATTATCTCCCAAAACCCATGAAAAACATTTCTCCCATATTTTTACTTCATCTTGCAGTGCGTGTAGCTAGAAGGGCTTAGCCCTTGGCATCACGGCAGCGGACAAATCTTCCCAGGTCTGATGATCAAGAATCTCATTCATTAAGTAAATAAGAAGAAAGGCTAGAAGAAGATAAACATGCCAAATATGAATCCTTAACAGAGCTCTATCATGAAGCATTCAGAATCCAGTACCGATGAAAACGAAATTCAAGTTAATTGTAATCTGATTAATCATTTATTAAAAAAAAAAAAAAAAAAAAACTATATTACGGTATTGTTTGTATTCTAAATATCGCACTTGAAGAGTATTAAACTTATAAATCCTTCACAAAAATTTACCTAAAAAGGCAAGAACTCCACCGATGCGACTATCATGATCTAGGCTGATCAAATGGAACAACTGTGTCGCGATACAAATGAGAATCAATGAGATATTGGCGCGGGTGAGAAGAATGAAGCAAACCCAAGCAACGCATAAAACCTCGCATGGAGAACATACCTGGTTCAAGAAGGAGTCTTCCTGTTGAGGCTCATCATGCGCGCGTTCCAACGTTGAAATATCCTGCGCAACTAGTTCTTCTTCCAAGGAATCTTGCCGAGGCTCACGCGCGAGGATCCTTGAAATTTCCCGCGCAAACTTTCGCTCCCAGGAGTCTTGTTTTAATAGCTCATCAGCCGCGAGTTTCTTCATGTCCGAAATTTCCTGCGCAACTTTTTCTTGATAAAGCCCTCCCACTGGTGGGTTCATAGATCAGATCAATCGTGCTCATCAGATATCAAGAGCCGGAGTGACCAATAGCTCAGGCTTTGGATATAATTTTTTTTTTTTTTTTTTCATCCCTTCAAGTTCTGCAAAATGGCATTACAAGGGGGGAAACCATACCTAAATCAGCACCGCGCATTATGTGAGCACTAAAGGGAGATTGTTCGAAGGAGTGGAGGCGGGCAGCCATCTGAGTGTAGAGCTCTTTGCCGACGATATTTCCGAGGTACTGGTGATTGACGAGGGAGTATTCGAGCAGCAATTGGAGTGCCGAGAAGGCTGGCTTGTGAATGAGGTTCACTTCGTGTTGGTCGTAGCGTGCCGTTCCTTGCAAGACGTTGCGAATGACGAGCAGGATGTCTCGGACGCGCGCTTCTTCATCGTGTGTTGTTTCCCCGAAGAGTCGGGCAACCAACTCCGCCGGAAACGGCTCGCCGCGAGCGCGATAGTTTATGTGCAGTAAGAGGCTTTGAATTTTAGGAAGTTGGTCTTCCATCGAGTGGAGCCACTGATCCGCCTTCTCACCGCTGCTTCCTCGAATCCGAGCCTCGCGGAAGCTGTTCTCCAAGCTCTGAAAGTCCGCATGCACCTTGGTTCCTTCGACTGGAAAAACATTGATCAATAGCGTGGATTTAGTAACCTCATCATGATGAATCCCCAACTGGGTGGTGGTCTTACCCTTCGACTGCCATAATGTCTGAAGCTCTTCTAAAGCTTCCTTATTCTTTTTATCACCTTTCCAATATTGACTGTTGAGTGTCGCTATGTGAATATTATAACCAAGGTCAGACGGCCAGCATCAAGTAGTACCAATCATCATGTGAGTCTTACCTAGGTTCTCGTGGGGAGCTGAAGACGTCTCCTTATCTGCTTCTAGCGGCACGCGCGGGATCCTGGTCCGACATTCTAAATCCACAGGCGGCGAGAAGGTGTCTGCTGATCCAAGAGGAACAGATTGATTTGAGATTAAACCATGGAATATTGTTTAACCATGATAGTGAGTATTCATGACAAAAAAAGGGCATTACCGGGTGGTGGAGGAGGCAGCGGACTGGCCAGGCCATCTAGAATATTGACGTGCGGGGGAGCGGCCAGAGTGAGGTTGGAGAGGAGGATACTCAGAAGGATCAGCCCCTGGACAAGAATGCTTCTTCGGGATAAAGAAGCTCTGCGGTACATGAACTCAGGGTATGACAAAAAGCTACTCATGGCAGAGCTCTAGGCCCCTATTGGAGATTGAGGGTGCAGCTAATTATATCGGGGATCTAATGGGTGTAAGTTACCCTGGGCGGATGAATGCAGTGCTCTTAACAACGTCGGGAAACCAAGAACCACATGTTCATCCATATGTAGGATATATTACCTCTGGGGGGGCAGGCAGACCGGATCAGCATTAACGGGACTTCAGCGCGTCGGTGCTGCAGCGAGTGTGTGTGTGTCGGGGAGACGCTCCGGCAGGCCGCCCAAGGCGGCTGAAACGCAGCAGCGGAACGAGCGCCGAATCGGATGGATTGGGCCTCCCCTCTTGTTTCCTGAAACTGGTTTCTGTGAAGATTCCAGTTCCAGACCAACCAGCTACCCGGAAGGTTCCAAGACCAAGGTAGGTGGGCGAGAGCGCAGCGGCAGTTCACTGTTGGTGTCCATGGAACCCTGGACACGACAGTAGAGCCCAATCAGGAACCAGTCGGAGATACAGGCCCGATGGAGACGTATTAGAGAGCCTGTAAGGGTGTGGGAGGAAGGCGAGAACACCTGGCCCCTACCCAATAAAATACCCTGAAGCATACGGCAGGCATGCATGAGCGACATCCTTGAAGGGTAGCACACAGGTAGTTTTAGAGCATGCGGGATTTGGGGAACCTCGCGCACATTTTTTGGACTTCCCCCCCCCTCAGCCTGCCTCGCCTCCGAACTCTGCCCAGCCAAATAAACCCTTACACACACGGGACCCTTACAAAAATAACCGACGTACTTTTTTCTGTCAATATCGTTATCACACACATCTGCGAAAAGTCTCCGACAGTGATAGAATCGATGCAGTGATAGAATCGATGGTAGAACTGTTTTCAAAATGGACTTTTCGAAATGTTTGACCGTGCTTTGATCGGCCCGAGCAATGTGTCTATTATTCCTCCATTTTTGTTGCTCCAGGCAAAGCAGTTCTCGTAGTTTTATTGCGTGCATGTCAGGGCAAAAAAAAAAAAAAAAACACCAATAGTTAGATATAAGAGAGCCAGGAGGTGGATAACAAGCAGCTAACTGTGAGTGCTGCTTCTTGCCTGCTCCCAAGGGCAGATCAAGACGGCTGTAGTCGCGGAAGCAGCTACATCGCTTCAAAAATATATCTGCCACTTCCTCATGAATGTTTTCTTTGGTTAATCAGGATTGAATGAAACTTTACAATTGATTTTCAAATGTTTAAATGGATGTTCTTTGAAGTTTTTTGAAGCAGTGCATTATATAGTAGTTGAGGAGTTACAGTGTTGTCAGCTTTGAGGCCAAATAGGCAAAAGTAGAAAAACAAATTGCCTGGAACTTTTTGGTGTTCAATCAGAAATATATGAAACTTTCTTGTAAATAAGATAATTTTTAAATGTTTGTGCTTTGAATTCTTTAGCAGTATTTCATGAGTGGTTGAGGAGATACAGTGATGTCAGAATTTGAGGATGGGCAAAAGTAGGAGAATTATATTTTTGGCTGTAACTTTTTTTTAGTTCAGCAGAATTTTTTGAAACTTTCAAATAAATAATAAACTGTTCAAATGATGGTGCTTTGAAGATTTTAGAAGGAATGCATGAGTGGTTGAGGAGATACAGTGTTGTCAAGTTTAAGGCTAAGTAGGCAAAAGTAGGAAAACCATTTTATGCCTAAACTTTTTTTGGTCCATCAGAAATATACAAAAATTTCAGTTCAAGAATATAATGATTTAATGTGATTTCTGATGTATTTTGGGCATTAGTGCATAAGTGGTTGAGGAGATACAGTGTTGTAGGGATTTGGTACAAAAATGGAGACAGTAGGAAAGACATTTTTGCCTAAGTAGAAGGTTGATTTGAAACCTTGGATTGTTTGTTCAGAAACATCATGTATAAATAATCTATGCTTTGGATTCACATTCATACTCCAAATCACCCTGAACTGACATAGGGCCATGTTAAATGTGATGTAACATACTTAATATGGCCCTATGTCAGTTCAGAGTGAAGTGAGGTAGTAAGGTGAATCCAAAGCAAGGATTATCTTTTCATAACCATAATGGATAAATAATCCATGATTTTTAATCATCTTCCTATGTCACTTCACTCTGAACTGACATAGGGCCATGTTAAGTACATTACATCACATTCAACATGACCCTATGTCAGTTCAGAGTGAAGTGAGGTAGGAAGGTGATTCCAAAGCATAGATTATTTATAAATGATGTTTCTGAAAAACTAATGCATGATTTGGGATTATATTCTTACGCAACTTCACTCTGAACTGACATAGGACCATGTTAAGTATGTTGCATCACATTTAATATGGCCCTATGTCAGTTCAGGGTGATGTGAAGTAGGAAGGTGAATCCAAAGCATTTATTATCTATCCATGATGTTTATTAAAAAGTAATCCATCCTTTGGATTCACCTTAATACCTCAAATCACTGTGAGCTGACATAGGGTCATATTAAGTATGTTATCTCACATTTGACATGGTCCCATGTTAGTTCAGGGTGATGTGAGGTAGGAACGTGAATACAAATCATGAATTATTTATCCATTATGGTTATTAAAAACCAATTCATGCTTTGGAATAACTTTCCTACCCCACTTCACTCTGAACTGACATAGTGCCATGTTAAGTATGTTACATCACATTTAACATGGTCCTATGTCAGTGAATTCAGGGGGATTTGAGGTATGAAGGTGAATCCAAAGCATCTATTATTTATCCATGATGGTTATGAAAAAAAAAATCCATGGTTTTAAATGAACCTTCTATTTAGGCAACAATGTTTTTCCTACTGTCTCCATTTTTGCACCAAATCCCTACAACAGTGTATCTCCTCAACCACTCATGCATTCCTTCTAAAATCTTCAAAGCACCATCATTTGAACAGTTTATTATTTATTTGAAAGTTTCAAAAAATTCTGCTGAACCAAAAAAAAGTTACAGCCAAAATATAATTCTCCTACTTTTGCCCATCCTCAAATTCTGACATCACTGTATCTCCTCAACCACTCATGAAATACTGCTAAAGAATTCAAATCGCACACATTTAAAAATTATCTTATTTACAAGAAAGTTTCATATATTTCTGATTGAACACCAAAAAGTTCCAGGCAATTTGTTTTTCTACTTTTGCCTATTTGGCCTCAAAGCTGACAACACTGTAACTCCTCAACCACTAATGCACTTCTGTGAAAAACTTCAAATAACATCCATTCATACAGTTCAAAATTGATTAGAAACTTTCATTCAATCCTGATTAACCAAAGACAAGAATTATGAGGAAGTGGAAGATGTATTTTTGAAGCGACATAGATGCTTCTGCGTCTACGACAGTCTCGATCTTCCATTGGGAGCTGGCAAGAAGCAGCAATTACAGCTAGCTGCATGTTTTCCACCACCTGGCTCTCTATACATGCAACTATCGGTGATTCAAAGCAAAATGAAACATTTCGAACGGTCAATTTTGAAAACAGTTCTACCATCAATGCTGTCACTGTCGGAGACTTGCGGCGGATGTATGTGATAACAATATTGATAGAAAAAAGTACATTGGTTATTTTTGTAAGGATCCCTTGTATGTAAGGGTTTATTTGGCTGGGCGAAGTTGGGAGGCGAGGCAGGCTGAGGGGGGGAAGTCCAAAAAATGTGCGCGAGGTTCCCCAAATCCCGCATGCTCTAAAACTACCCGTGTGCTACCCTTCAAGGATGTCTCTCATGCATGCCTGCCGTATGCTTCAGGGTATTTTATTGGGTAGGTGTCAGGTGGAAATAAGCTTTGGCCGTGAGATTCACCAAACTTACAATAGCCCGGTTCACGTACACCACGGCCACACGTCAGGGGATTTGGAAGCGGAAAAAATCCGAAAGGGCTTGCATATAAAGAATCACGTGAATTTTGCAGGGCACGTGTTGGAGAAACAGGCAGGAGTAGGAAAGTTTATGGCGCAGGTGTGCAGGGTGCAGGTGTGCAGGAAATGATTTTGATTTAGATTGAAATGCTGAAAATTGACTAAAAGTAGAGTAATAGAATAAACCCCATGAGGAAAACAAAACACGGGAAAAACAACCGCTATTTATAGAAGTTTGGAAGATGCGCCGAGGTCACAATACCTCATACGCGTCGCGTAGAATAACGCGTTACAACGTGAAATGATTGTGACTCTTTGATTTGATTTAACAACGCGTAACTTGACAACTGTGCAACTTTTAGATTTAGATCTATGAGAAACTATGAGAAGATTTTTTTTTTTGTCTTGAAGGTTGGGAAGTTCACCCGCATGTCTACAAAATGACTAGCCATGTAGGACTAACATAAAACTCGAATTGCCTGATCAGAGTTTAAAATCACCTTGTCAGTGCCATACGTTTGGTGAAAAGATTCTAGATAAGGGTGAAGCGATTCAGAGAAATGGCCCCCTCTTTCCCAAGAATCATCTGCGGCAGATCCCCCTCTCCATCTGACTAAATACTTGTGCACAGCTCGTGCCGGCGAGCGATAGCCTAACAGAGCCTCCACGTCATTTTCGTCCCAAAAACGTGGTTCCAAGGATTTTGGTCCACGCGGGGCTTTCAATTGAAGTTGGTTTGGAAATGAAGAAGGTTCTATAAAAGGAAGAAGTAGAGAGGTGTGAAAAACTGGGTGCAAACGAGAGAGATCTTTAGGAAGAATGAGCCAAAAAACATCCTTTCCCATGGCCATGTCTATTCGAAAGGGTCCCAAGCGTTTGAAGTCAAGCTTGCCAGAGGGTCGTTGAGAGGTAATGTTACGACGTAACAACCAGACCCAATCACCCGCCTTGAAATCCGGTGCATCACGAGCCCTTTTATCGAAATGAGTCTTCTGGATTTCCTTGGCGCGATGAAGATTGTCCTGAAGCGTTTCCTGAACATCCTGCAGTTTCTGTAAAAGAAGATCAGCTGCCGGTACCTCTGAACCTTGGTTTAACATGTTAACTCGGGGATGAAACGCATATTGAGCAAAGAATGGGGAAAAACCGGTCGAAGCAGAAACAGAATTGTTAAAGACAAGCTCAGCTGTCGGTAGAAGATAATACCAATCATCCTGTCAATCCAAAACAAAATGACGGAGGTAAGTCTCAACCGTCTGGTTCGTGCGTTCGGTTTGTCCGGATAACTCAACTACACCAAAGAAGCATGAATGGTTTTGAGAAACCAGATCAAAACATTTTCTGGTTTCTCCAACGTTTTCGCCTCAAAACTTAAAAACTTGTGTGAGAGAAAAATATAACGGCCAACAGACGTTGCGCAACCATTTGCGCAACGTTCTAGGGGAAAATGTTTCCCATTGGTTGCATGATTGGTTTGAAG
>SMGU01005730.1:0-10576 GCA_004348175.1 Puccinia novopanici
TAAAGGTCCCAATGTGAGCCGGGCTAATGAGCAGATGATGTGCATCAGACAAGCAGTGCTCATCGCCTGCTTGTGTCTAGATTTGGACCAAGGTTTAGCATAAAGAAATAACGAGCAAGCAAAAAATTTAAGTGATATGTGCTTAAAATATGCCCCTACGTGAACCCCGCTAAATTCTAATGCATCAAACTATCTAATCCTATGTTAGCTTCTCTTGGGCTCCATCGGTGCACTTTTTTGCCTGACTTCACCAGCTGTGCTCCCGAAGCTTAGTTAATAAGTTTTGTGTAGAGTTTATTAGTTTGTCACTTCGCCATGGAGAGGCGATAAGCGCCCCTAGACTGTTGAATGCACTGGGGATATTTCTGCGACTATCGGGATACTATCGCCGGAACACTCCTGCAGGTTACCACTTCTGTCCGCCTTATCCAGGCAGGCCGGTTGGAGAAAAGGTGTGACTGGTATCGCAGTGAATCTACCTGGCCCAGTTCCCCAGCCAGGTTACTTGGGTAACGACTCGTAGACACAGTGAGTGCACTTGCAACCAAGACAGGAATGTTGTTGAACTTCCTTAAGTATGGCTTCTGTCGCACCTTCTTTCCCGCTTCGGTTGAGCATCTTCAAGATCAGTGTCTACATTTTTCGCTTACTTTTTCTTTATCCTATAGATATTATCCTTGACATTTTCATTGATCTTTGATAGATCAGACTAATTTTTTGCATCTGTGATTATTTGGTGGTCAAGTAGTATACGCTGACGGCAAACCCTTATCAACTGGAGGATCCCTCAGTCACTTTTCTGCTTCGTCTACCGCTCGCATTCACATCTCTCGGTTATTGCTATCATGACCTCTCAATCTTCTACCACTCAAGCGATCGTGACAGCAATCCATACGTCGCAACTAATGTCTGTACCATTCAGCTGCTCATTGACAGCACTGGTCTCAATTATGGCCTGCCGCTATCTCTCCAAGACCTCTGCCCGTGGTCTTCCAAAATTGGGATACTTTGAATACTCCCAGAAAAGTCGCAAGCCAGCTAGGATCCAGTTGGCCAGAATAGGCTGCGGATTGGTAGCATTGATCTCTGTCATCTTGACTAGCTTTGAGTTGGTGGTAAGATGACGCGTTTTATTCATCATCGAGGCATAGGGTCCATTGCTTATTCTTCGCTTCTCGCTCATATCCTTCAGCATGTATATCAGTCAACTGTCCAAAATCCTCGGGATATCACTTATTTCGAAAACACTCCTTGGACGTTCGCATTGATCCCCGTTTTAACCGCGTGCGTAACTCATCCGCCTTTTCGACTCACGCTCCAAACTTGGTGTTGAGCGTTATTGACCCAAACAAATGGGCCTTTAGTATTGTCAACGCCACGAGTCAACTGTATTTCTCTGAAAAGGCATGCAGAAATCACCTCAACTTGGGGTTTCTAACGGTTCTGGGACTGCTGAGTGTAATCAGTATTACCGGTGGGGTTGCTTCGAGTATCGCTATGGGTTTGTGTGTTTTACTCTTGCCTGTTGCTTATCTGAAAGTTAATGATCAATTTTTTATTTTATTTTATTCCTGGCTTTATCTGATAGTTGTCCGTCTCGGACGAACCTCGTCCCATCACGGGATGTCCGCAACAGAGAGGCTTTTCAGGTCATATTTAGTCACTTCAACCGTCTCAGGCGGTTTAATAACCTTCCTGCTTGTTGGCTCGTATCAAGAGCAACGGCAACAGATCAAGATGGAATCACTAAGAAATGCAGCAGTGTGAGTCCGCGAGATGTATCTGACCTGGCACTCCATAGAAAATCGTTACTAAATTATGATTTGATTTCGGGAGGACAGAAAATTTGAACGCTTCACGACTAGTTCAATAATGAACTTCTTTCTCTCAACCTTCACGCTAGTGTTCATGTTGCAGATAATCTCTATTATTTGTGCTTGTACTTCATTATCGCCGAATTTCGCCGTTGCTGTTCACTCTGGTCAAGCTTTCTTATTCCTGCAAAAGCTTACCATTGGTTTTACGTCACTATCACTCGGTAAGTCGCAAAGCTTCATTTCCTCAACGGGTTATTATCTGACTTCCAAAATCTCGTTCTAGTGTATGATCTTCTGATGGAATCTTCGCCCATTCCGAACAAGAGCCTTGCTCCACAAGTTGTATTCGACAAAATCCACGATATTGACACGGAAAGTGGACGCCTTGAAAGCAGCCAGGAAGAAATCGCTCCCGCCCGACCCAAGAGGCCAAACGAGGTAGATGGGCAAGATATCGGCAGGTTTGATTTACCAGCATACAGTTCCCCTGAACAAGTGAGTTCGAGATGAAATATTCTTGTTCATGGCTGGAAGTGATCATGTCTAATCCATATACATTGGTGACTTGACCCAAGCAGAAACCGCTAACATCGCAAGAGGAGGAAGAATTTGATGAGCTTTTCGCAGATACTTTCCCCTCAGAAATCGCGCCGGTGAAGGTTAGTCTTAACCCGCTAATTAATGTCGTAAAACGATGTTAGGCTGATTAGACCATGACTGAACTCAGGAAGACACGCCAGTAACACATCACTCATGGCCACCAATTGCGAACAGAATTTCAGCATCCTTGTCTATGCCCGAAAAGGCCCTTGGTGGATTTTCTTTACTGGTATGTTTATTTATTACCTATGTCATTGAAACTATTCATCCTGACATCGGTTTCAATGCACCTCTCACCAATTGGGTAAAAAAGCCAGGCCGAAACTCCTCACTCCTTGGACGACAAAAACAGCCAACCGTGTCCCCCATGCGAAGCCTCCAACTTTCGCCAGACAGTGCACCATCAGTGAACCAAAGATCAAAAAAGTCACCCACCAAATCGAAAAATCGCCAGAGTCAGCTTAAATACATCATCAGCTGACCGATTTCATAGAGACAGGCGGGTGCATAGATTGTGATCTTATGCAGGAAGATTGAAGGAGTTAACAAGAAGGATGACAATGATTTTTTTTGGAATGGGGTTGTAATTTTGGATGTATTTTCATTTGAATTATCTTAGGTTGTACATATATCTTCTCTCTTCCAGGAACTTCTTTTTGTGGCTTTACTCAATATTGATTTAATTATTAGGTGAATATTATTTTCAAGACCTCATAAACACATTAAAAACTCTCATTCTGATCTGGCACAAGCCTGCATATCCATCCAATTATTTAATTGAAATATTGCTCACATTTGCTCTGCAACACCCTTTCAACAAGCTGTATCTAATAGGATATTTATTTGTACCCAGTTTGAAGGTGCAAACCATCCCGCAATCCCCACAACACTGGAGTGGGTCGCAACTTCAAAACTTGCACTGTAGGGGGGTGGTAATAGGTTGAATTTCTTTGCTACTCATTTTTATTAAATTTTTGATTTTCTTAAAAGATTCAACATAGATCCACTACATTTTCATTATTAATTTTTTTTTTCACTTGTGGTTTTTTAATCTAAATTTTTAGTTAATTTATTTTCATCTAGACTTCTTTCAATTGATTATACTCTCTTGTAAAATTCCAGATGATTGTGAGGATTTTTAAAACTGAAAATGATTTCAAAAATCTGGATAAAATATCTGTTAAATTAATCTTCATGGTGTCATGACCATTTCTATTTTCAATTCTTGAAAAATATTTAAGCTGTTTATTCAGAGTAAATATCAACTCAATATAATATTTTTGATTGATGAGGAAAAAAAAATCAGTGTGTATTATTGAAAATAATTACTAAGCTGTAGATTGTTGGATCAGATATATTTCATTAGTAAAGCTATCCAAATGACTATCATTCTAGGAAATCAAAATCTATATTTGAAAAAAAAAAATTCTCAAATTTGGATTGAGACTCATGAAAAACCATTGGACAATTCACTCCTAAAACTATAATTAGAAAAAAAAAAAAAATTGAAAATTTGACCTGTGACCCACCCCTGTGGTGCAGGTTTTGAAGGTTCAACCCACCCCAACATAGTGACTTCAACAAGTCTTGAGTGATCTTGACATACTGCCCCAATTTTTTATAAGATTACTGTCCTTGTTAAAAGGCTCCCTCAATCCAGTAAGTTTAATGACTTACTTCCTCCAGCACATTCCCTTTCTGTCTCAAAAGGAAGAATACATTGAATTATCTGGATTTACCTCCCTGTATCAGGTTGAGAAGAGCACTTCAGTCAATTACTGAAGCTTTTACCCCTTAATCTTAAATTACCACTTACAGAATAACCTTTCAAAACCCAAATCCAAACCCTTATCAACACTCATAGCACAAACAAGTGCCTCTTAACACCTGGTCAGTAGCATAGAGGCTGACATGTGAGGAGTCATGCAAGTGAGATTAATTGAGCTTAACTATGCCAAAGAGAATTTACCCAATCTCTGTGATCTAATCTACTCAATTTTTGTTCTCTTAAATTTTCTCCATCTGATTGATTTGGCTATCTCAACAATACAATCTCTTGGCTCTGATCTCTTGTTTCTTGATCTTAAACTTAATTTTTTCTGTCTCTTTTGCGTATCATTTTTACAATGAAATAATTTTTATTTTTTGCTGAGATTTTTCTTCTCATCATACTTGAAGAGTTTCTTCAATATATCATGACTGATAAATAAACCAATAGAAAAAACACATCTTTGATAAATCAACAATAATTAAAACGTTGTGAGAACTCCTTTTGGAATGGATGGCAGTCCTTTGAGGGGGAAATAACAGAGGTGATATTTCAATTAGTGTTGGTTTTTTTCTTATAAATTTCTAAACAAGATCACAACTGCTTCCCATTCCGGCAAATCAATCAAGTTTAACATTGATTCATAAATATTGAAAATTTCTCATAGGCTGCTGCCTTGCTGATATTGCTGACTCCAAATGAGGTTTTTGTTTTTGAGCCACTACCCTACAGCTTCTGGTAGTTTTTATTGTCCTCAAGATACATGCAAATATTATTGTAATAATCAAGGTTAAAAGGGGGGTTCACATCAGGATTGGGCAATGATCTCAAAGACTTGTGTTGAGACTGCAATTTGGCTGTGCTTCCCTGACCACATCCTTGTGAGGTAGTTTGTTTTCTTAGTGTTTGTGCCTGTGAACCTTTTTGAGCTCTTGCATTGGTCTTCAATATTTTGAGCCAAGTTTATAACTCTTCCTGGTACTATTATATTTGCTCCTTTGTCTGCTGAGGTTTTTTTTTTTTTTTTTGGAGGCTGTAGTGACCTTGCTGGGAGTAACATTCCCTCCAGTATTTGAATTCAACAATAGATTATTTAATGCTGGGACAACCTCTGAAGGGTTTTAATTTATGGATGGATCTGTGGATTGGTCGCCTGTGGAGGATTCAATGGATTTTTGACCCCCAAAAGATCATTAGTCTTTTGATTTTGATTGATTTTATCAATATTTTCTCTCATAAATGAAACCCTTACTTGATGCCAATTCATTATTTCAGAAAGCCAGAAGATTATTTGTGGGAAAAGCACTTCAAAAATAAACTCACTCAACTGCCTGCAGTTGAAATGCAAGTTGCCTTTATGCACAAAAGCTAGTTGCATGTCAACTGCAGGAAGTTGAGTGAGTTTTTCTTGCAGTGGAGGGGGTTGGTGTGGCATCAGATGACAAGCTGAGGAGGGAGGGATCAATATGCAACCCACCATCAAAAAAATTTGAGTCATAAAACCACCTGGAGCAAGATCTGTTACATACCAAAGACATTTAGGCTCCGTACCACAGCGGGCTAGAAATGGTTTCTGGGGAAGATTTTGTTTTTTTTTTTCTCAAAAGAAAAGACTTTCCCCAGAATCGGGTACCATACGTACCCAATCCTGGCAGATCTGAGAACAGATTCTGGATCAAAACCCACGATTTTGAGAAACTGGGTAACCCCTATTTCTCAACTCACTCTGGCCGTCTCCTCCACCCACCATCTCCTCCACGCCTCACATCCGCTGCGGTGGTGCACAATTCTGGAAGCAGTTTGGGGGCGGGAAGAAAATGCACTTTTTGTACACGCACAGAAACCGCTCCCAGAAACAGCCGAGAGCAGTGGTACAAGGCCTTAAAAAGGAGGTTTTTGGATATTGTGTGGCCTGGTTGGAGTGAGAGGTGTAGGTTTGTGAGAGTGATGTGGTGATTCTTGACCAGATTGTGCTTGGTGAGGTTGATCAGTATATGTGTTATATGTAAGTGGATGATATCTGGGCACATACTAAGATTTTGTGGTTGCTAAGATCACCATAAACATTTGGTGCAGCCCATAGCATAAATTTACACCAAATTTTATATCAGAAATTTGTTGCATCAAAAAATAAACTTAGGGGGTATTGGGATCAAAAACAGAAATTGTGAACCCCCCTATGCACCTTCTTAACCACAACTTGTCCTGCTGTAATTAGTCTATATAACTGGTCTAAATACAAGCAATTTGATCATTGATTCTCCTCATTCTTTATCTGCACCACCTCTTGAATCAATACAGTGAGAACTCCATTTCTCATTTCCCTCATCTCTGAATTAAAAATCTCATTTCCTCCTTAATCAACCTTGACTCAGACAGTTAAAGTTCTAATAGGAGTCAACAGGGTTTATTTGGAAGATGTGAGATGAAGTTGAAATTAACAAAGGGACATTGGTAATAGGGAAGCAAAGTGCAATGTTGATAAATTCAGTCAGTCAAAACACTCCAAGGATTACACTTTTTCTTTCTTTTAGTATTCAATTTTGAATATCAGAATGGTAACCTTTCATAGTGTTACATGCATAATAGCCTGGTTCATGTAGCTGCTTGCTTGGAGTTAAATTTATTGTGGAAAGCAAGCTTTGAACCAATGCTAAAATAAAGTTTGGCATCAAAACATTGTGGGAAAGTGCAACAAGCAGGTGTTATAATTTTATGCAATCAAGCAGAGTGTTTTTTTATGACATCTTCATAAAAACACCCTATGTGATGAACTGGGCTAATATTGGTGTGTCTAACCAGCTGTTGTTTTGCATATCCAGCCATTTGAGTTGGTGAAATCCCTTGTTCTTCTGTCAGGGACAATCATCCCTGATACCGTACTTTGATCCAAGTCATGGAATTACTTCCCAAATGCAAAGACTGGGCAGTATAACAAAAAAAAGTCAGCCATTTTCCTCGGGGGCCTTTGGATTTGGACCTTCCATGAGAATCAGATGTCTAATCCCCTGAACATCATTATAAGGATCTTTTATAAATCAGCACTTCTTGAAGCTCAAATATCTGAAGGCTTTGTGTGGTGATAAGTATCATGGACCTCTTGAGTTTCATAGCATTGCTGAAGAATCCATGAATAGGTGAAACATTCACTATAGTCATTACCTTACCTAAACCCTTACCTAAACCCTTTTTGGTTTACTTTGGGGAGACCGGCCAACGCAGCGCTGACATGAGGGGCAGTAGCACAATTGGACCAAGCAATATTATGAGGATATGGGGTGGAAGATTGCTGCAAGAATGGGTTCAACAATGCCAAGAATTCCTTCCTCCCATTGACGCTCTTGACCATCCCCCCTGCAAACTTCTTTGTGAGATACCAGGACCCTGCTGAGCCTATCCATTCTCTGTTCTCTCGAGAGGGTGTAGTCGAACCACAGCTTCACTGTGGATTTCCGTCTTGGTACCCACATCTACTTCGACAATGGCTTTGTTTGGAGCTAGGAGGCAACACTAGGTAGCCACATCACATTATTTATTATATAGCTCAACGCGCGAGTTGATGACTTGATGGTCGTCATCGGCTATCGGACAGGCGGAGTAGGAATGGTCACAGCGAATGTTGGATTGAAGGGGGTACATACCAGCCATCCCTCTACATCCGATCAAATCCCTTTGTCAGTTATAATCCGCATGAATTTATTTATGTATCCTCAAAAGGAAAACAACCCTGACGAACTCAAGCAACCGAGAAAAGCAAATCCCAACTCTATTGAAATCTGATCAAATTCTTAATATCACTCGGACCAATCATCAACCATGCCCTCCTACAAGCTGACCTATTTCAACATCAAGGTCAGTTTCGATGAACTCTCTTAACCGATTTTCTTTTGCCGTTTCTTCAACGCGTATCAGGCTTGGGATCCGTTCAGATTTTGCTGAAGCGTGCTTCATACATTTTATATTATTTTTATTTTTTTAAAGGGAGCTAGGGGCGACGGCATCCGAATGGCGTTTCATTATGGTGGCATACCCTTCACTGACGAACGTTTGTCGCGGGAGGAATTTTCCAAGATCAAGGGGACTCTCCCGTTCGGGCAGGTTCCCATCCTGAAAGTGGACGACAACAAGTTGCTTTTTCAAGAGCTCGCGATCTTACGTTACGTTGGTCAGTTGGTCGGTCTTTACCCGACTGATCGAGAAGAAGCCGTCCAAGTCGACATCGCGCTTTGCTGTGTTGATGGTACGTTTCTCAACCACGATGAATCTTATTGCTTCCAATTATTAGAATATTCTCAAGTCGATTCATGACCAGATGCAGACTCAAGTGTTTAATGCTCATCATTCGGAATCCTTCTAGACATGTACTCGGCTTATCTGGCGATATTTGACCCCGAGCATCCGGGCAAAGAGATGGTGACGAAGATGGTGATTGAGGAACGGGTCCCCAAGGTTCTTGGCTATCTCGAAAAATTTCTGGCCGATAAAGGGACTACCTTCAGTGCTGGGAACAAATTGACCGTGGCCGACTTGAGGATTTACGGGGTGCTCAAGTTTTACAAATCCGGAATGCTGCCCGGCCTGTCGGGCGACGTCCTGGCAAAGTACCCCCAGATCACAAAACTCTACCAGGCCGTTGAGGGTCATGAGAAGATCTCAGACTGGGTTAAGGCTCAGGATTAGTAAACATAATGTCATGAGGCTTGAGAAGTATCGATCTCTAGCTCTGGTCAATGTCGAAGAATCTGTTGCAGAATACCAAGTTAGGCCTTGAGCACTTAAAACTTTTCTCGCTCTAGGTTCTAAGATCTGAGTGCTTTTCTTTCACAAAAATTCAGACCCAATATTTCCCATGAAATCCGGAAAGGATAAATAACTTTTAAACTGAGGGCTATAATAGTGGTCGACCTTCAACTTGAGAGGTTTTGTCAATCATTCTTGACTGTGATTTCAATTTGATTGCCATTCAAATATATTTAACCGTAAGGGACAAGTACACTCAAACCAAGAAATCCAGAGCTCTTCTTTTCTTCTGACTTTGTGCCGATCGATTTCCACCGGCTTGATGTCGTGATGACTCAGCAACCATTGCCACCAGTTCAATGGCAATCGCAGCGCCGCCCTTAAACTGACAGTCCTCTGCAGCGTATTATCCTTGCCCTCAAGACACGGAACCATCACGATACAACACCACAACTGCTTTCTACCGTGGCTGCTCTATAGTCCCGGCCATGCCATCCTATAAGCTCATCTACTTTGATCTCAACTAGGTTTGTGATAAATAACTCTTATGAACATCGGCACACTAGTGCGTTTTATTTCCAAGCGCACTCCTTCTTTGCATGGTTATTGTCTCGTTGACCGTTATTTGCGTGTCGGCATTTACCTCCAGGGAGGCCGAGGAGACAGCATTCGACTTGCGTTGCATTATGGTGGAATCCCGTTTGCCGATGAGCGTGTGACATACGAGCAACTTGGTAAGATCAAGGAGAGCCTGCCGTTCGGTCAAGTGCCCGTACTCACCATCGATGAGAAGAACGTCATCCCTCAAGAAGGCGCTATCTTGCGCTACGTTGGCCGATTGACAGGTGCTTATTCAGATGATAAAGAGAAAGCTCTCAACCAAGATATTGTGTTGAATTTTGGTGATGGTAGGTTTGCTCGAATTACATACTGACTTGATTGGTTTTAAATATCGATGCTCATGTGTTCATAGTAATATCGCTCTATAGACATCTACTCCGCTGGTATGGTTTTCTTTCAACCCGAACACGCGGGTAAAGAAGCCTTGAAGAAAATTGCAATCGAGGAGCGCATCCCTAAGCTGTTTAGTTATCTGGACAAGTATCTCTCGGATAAAGGGACGACCTACTGTGCCAGGAACGAATTGAGCATCACAGATTTCAAGCTCTATGTGGCACTCACCACTTTCAAGACGGGCATGCTTCAGGGCTTATCCACAGAAATAATAGACAAGTACCCTCACATCAGAAAGCTTTACCAGGCAATTGAGTCACATGAAAAGGTCTTCAGCTGGCAGAAGAGTCGGGTTAAATAGCCTGTGGGTTTATGTGATCTCATGAACCAAAAGTTGTAATATTCTGATAAAAAAATTCACTCAATAAAATGGAACCAGATCTCTTTGGAAAAAAATGAATTAATATTAATCCTTTTAACGTTTTTTGCTCCAAGAAATGATTTGAGAGTAAGCTGAATTGCTGGTTACTTGTCTGCCATACTTTTGTTGTTAAAAGCTGGTGCTGTTTTATTTCTATGATTCTCTTGCAAGGATGCTGCCAAATCCAGGTTTTCTTTGTTGCTCTCATTTTGTGTCCAAATAAAAATGTTGACCATTTCATGTTTTCCATTCTTGAAAAGAAATGTGGAAGGCATA
>SMGU01005733.1:0-10625 GCA_004348175.1 Puccinia novopanici
TTGCAACAACTATGAGTTTTTGTTAGAAATATGTTTTCAATTATTATTATTTAATGAGAGAATACTATGTTGGCTTGCTCTACATAGTAGCAAGCTGACACCTCCCAAGCTCTATTTCCCACAAGAGTAGTTCCACAGAGTAACCGGTATGAACTATGTAACATAGGTGAAGCTAGTCAGAGTAAAGTTTTGACTCTTAATCTGTTGAGACTTGATATGTGGAAGACAGCAGGAAGCTCAGTTGTTGATGAAGAGCGAGATAAAATGAATAGTGCAGACGGGGGGAATTGAACCCGCATCTCCCCGATGCATGCTGGGTTGCTCTACCATTGAGCTACATCCACAGGTGGTAGGTGTACCCAATATACACCACAGATGCAGATTTGGTTTCTTGGAACCAATCGCAAATGTTTTTTGGTGTGACAATGGTTTTTTTAATAAACCCATATTCACACAAGGTTTTTTTTCTTTCTTGTGGGATAATGGAAGGTCCGACAGAGTATGGCATCATGTAAATGCATGAAAATCAAGAAAAAAACTTTTGCCGGAACATTGCTGGATGGAAAAATGTTTTGTAAAACGTTTTCAAAACTTTTTTGGGTCTTCAACAATTCACTTTGAAGGGATCTAGCACCCTTGAAAACTCGAGAAAACTTGTTCTCAAAAAAAAAAAAAAAAAAAGTCAAATGAGGGACTTAGTAAAAAAAACCTTCCAAGTCCTTGAAAGTGAGGGTTAAATCTTGCCGTTTGAGCCAGTACTTGCAAGTAGCCTGGACAACTTGGTAAAGAAGTCGGTGGCTCTCGCTTCAGTGTCTCAAAGCGCGGGGTTCAACTCCCATCTTTTTTGCCCTTCCGATACTTAAAAATACTGTGTGAGAGAGGGGCGGACTCTTTGTCCGGATAACGTTTTGGAATTCAAACCTTACTACTTCAAAACGTTGTCCGGACAGCAGCGGAACGGTCCCAAAAACATTGGGACCAACTTAGGGTCCGTACCATGCCAAAATTGGAATCCAATTTTTAGCAAATTTTACGCGGTTTCATGCGCAATTACAAAATCCAATTTTCCCAATTCAACCCCACCAAAATCGTGTACCAATTTGACTCAATTCTGAGTCACATCAAAATCTGATTTTCAGCTCTTTGGACGATTTTCAAAATTGGCCTTGGAGCCAATTTTCAACCTCGATTCCTGACTGGCCGTCACTGTGAGACCATCCCCATTGGCCGTGCGCATCTGTATCGCCATGGTACATGATTTCCGAGATTCAATTTCTCGCTGGGACAAAAAGTCCGTTTTCATTTTGCGCAAGAGAAAATTTTGGTTTTCGTTTATGAAAATGGAGTCCGGAGGCGTGGTACGGACCCTTAGTTCAATGGCCGGAACGTCTGGGAAACGCCTTAAAGCGTTTCCCAAACGTCCCGGTGCACCCGTGGTGTACACTTCTACAGTTGATTCCTTTGCGCTCCAGGTTTGGAGTTTGCACACTCCACAAGATATGGTCGTTTCCAAGGTCGGGGGTGTCCCCCCCGGGGATATCGAAGACTGCCCCGAAGACCAGAACTGTTTGTGAAGGATCGCTGAGGGAGATTTTTACTGTTTTGGACGCACAACTTTGCAAGCACACAGACGAGTCATAGAGTCGAGGAAGGTATCGCCGTCGGGATGAACCGGGAGTTGCAGGGTACGTCGTTTGTGGATGGAACGGAGGGAGCTGTTGTCGAGGGAGGCTGATTAGGGGAATGGGGAGGACAGATCCGTTTGCGCAGGACATCCCGGAGACGGTAGAGAGCACGATTGATGCGCTAGCGGTGGTGAGCAAGTTCAACCCGAGCGGGATGTTTGGGGGCCAATACCTGGCGATTGGACGGCTGGACGGCTGCGTGACGATCATGGACTTCGAGACCAAGCGCACCATCAAGTTCCTCATGGGCCATGTCAAGCCCATCTCGGCCCTCGACTGGAGCCATTGCTCCAGCTTCCTCCTCTCCGCCAGCAGGGACTGGAACCTCATTCTCTGGGACTTGCGCTCCCCCGACGCCGCCCGCATCACCGTCCGCTTCGACGCCCCCGTCACCAGCGCTCAGTTCCATCCCATCAACAGGTGAAGCCCCGCGTCTCGATTCCTCCCCTCCTCTTCTTCTTCCTCTCGCTCATCCCATCGCTTCTTCTTCCTCTTGATCATACCCCATTCCCTGAAAGGAAAATGTTGCTCGCTACCCTCCAGAGCCAAGAGGAGGCCATCTTCGTCGACCTGCGCTCTCAGGGCGGCCGCTGGGAACTCGACGCCCGCTCCTCCTCCGAACCACTGCCTTCCCAGAACGGGGACCTGCCCGATGTCTCCCTAGAGAGTCCTGACAAGGACCATGCCGTCTCCGCCGGCAAGCGTGCCTCGCGACGGAAAAGGTCTCTTCCTTCCCCCTCACCCCTCAGGAAAAACACACACACACACACTGATTTTTTTTTTTTTTTTTTTTTGCCGCTTTCAAGACAAGCTGCCACCGTCGCCCGATTCAACCCTAGTGGCGATCTGATCTACGTCGGAACGTCTCAGGGCATGTTACATATATTCGATTGCAGAACTAAAGTCGTCCGTCGTCCCTTCTTTCCGAAACAAAGCAAAGTGGAGGGACAGCTGACGCGGCTTGGAGGGATGTATGTTAGCTAGTACATTCGGAGCAGATATCGAAGAACAACACGATCAAGTCGATGGAGTTTGACCGAGAAGGGGGGGCGATAGTGGTGAATTCCAACGACCGAATCATCCGGGTGTACGCCCTCAAGGTGCGGGCGGGCCAGCCGACGCCCTCGATGGTCCTGGAGCACAAGTTCCAGGATACCATCGTGCGCACCCCATGGCAAGGATGCGGCTTCAGCGCCGACTATGTCGTCGCGGGCGCCGGCCATAAAGACTCGCATCAGATCTTCATCTGGGACCGCAGCTCGGGTATCTTGACTAAAATCCTCGAGGGCCCTAAGGACCCCTTAGAGGCGTTTGATGTATGTCCTCCGCATTCTCATTATTTCACCCCCTTTGTGGTAGTAACCTCCTTTCTGTCTCTCAACTCAGTGGCACCCAACTAGGCCGATTGTTGCCTCGGTTTCGATTCTGGGATTGATCCATATTTGGGTGACTGGGGTGACGGAGAACTGGAGTGCCTATGCGCCGGGGTTTGATGAGCTAGATGAGAATGTAGAATACCGAGAGCGGGAGGATGAATTTGATTATGTAAGTTGGGAGATGCTACCGCTACTTTTCAATGATGTAAGCTGATGATGATTCAGAGAGCAGGAGGATGAATCGGATGTGGAGCGACGACGGAAGGATGAGCAGGAGGGCGGGATCGAGGTGATGAAGCGGGAAGAGGAGGGGGTGTATTCGGGCTGGAGGGAGGTGTTCTCGCGGCGACGGAAGGAGCTGCTGGGGCCGGGCACCAGGGAGGCCGAGTTGCTGGTCGAGGCGCTGGATGGCTTCGTGCTGTTTGAGCTCGAGGAGGATGACTCGCGCGAAGACTTCTTCATCCCGATCGACTATGCGCTCGAGTTCCGCTCCCACGGGGACTTCTCCCCCGCCCCCGGCTGAAATGAATAAAACTATAAATCCGTGACACCTGAGAGTCAGTGAGCTGAATCTGTGACAGGCCCCGCTGTGGCCCCACCACATAATTCTCTGTGACAGGTCTCGCAGCTCTGAGCCAGCGATGGACGGATTCCAAGTGCGACTGCAACTCGTCAACATCCTCAGGAAGCTCAGCTCGTCGCAGAACTCGATCCAGTCGACCGTCAGGTTCCTGCTCAAGCACAAGGACAAGCACGGCGAGGATCTGTGGGACTGTCTGGTTGAGGAGGCGGAAAAGGTGAGAGAGAATAGAATGTCTTGGGGGGGGACAAAAAAAAATCACAGAGGACGCGCGGCTGATGGATCTTCGTAGGTCAACTTGAATGCCCGGATCAACATCCTGTACCTGATCGATGGCCTGCTCTTCACCTCCTGCACGGCGCTGCTGACGAGCCAAGCGGACTACTACTACGCACAGACACCCCACCCCAAGAAGCCGCGGCTGTCGGAGCAGCCGACGGCGGGGCCTCAGGCCTCCTCCTCCTCCTCCTCCAACAAAGAAAAAGAAAACCTTCCTTTGTAACAGAAAGACTTGGTCAAACTCGTCGAGCTGGTCGTCCCCACTAGCTTCAATAGGAAGGGCCTCCTCAACCTCATGAGCACCGCCCAGGTCCTCAAGAACTGGAGGGCTCAGCTCCCCATCATCGTCCCCTTTCTCGACGCCCAGCTCCTCGACCAAATCGACCTCCTCTTGTCCCGTCGCAAACAAACGTACTGAACTCCTCCCCTCCCCCCGATCGCGCTCTTCTTTCGCTGATCCTTTCTTCTCTGCATTATAGGTTGGGCAAGGCCGACGTCGACCCTGTCGGCCCGGACAATCACGAGCTGCTGGACTTCTCGAAGAAGGAGATCCTGGACCGGATTGATGATGACCGAGAGCGAGTTGAGTATACGGGCGTCCACAAGCATGCGGGAAGAAGGAGACTGAATATTTTTTTTTGGGGGGGGTGGGTTGATTTGTAGCACAAGCGGTTACGGGAGCGGATGTGGGTGTTACCGATCCCGTCGATATCGGGGCTGATGCCGAAGGTGGGGACGGTGGCGCACCCGGCGGCGACGTACGTGCAACACCGGTCAGCGACGCTGCTGCACACGTCGTTGAACGGCGGCGTGCCGGCGGACGACGACGAGCCGCACCACCACCCGCACCGACTGCTCCTGCTGCAGCCCCCCGCCGGCCCCATCGCCCCCCTCGTCCAGTTCGACCGCACTATCTCCCTCGAATGCGACCAGCTCATCCAGGCTCTCTCCGAGGACTCCCCCCCCCTCCACCCCTCCGATTGGGCCGCTATCAAACGCGAAAACTCCCGCTGCTTCGCCCCGCCCCTTTCTCTCGACCTTCACTTCCGTGACTTCTCCTGACCTCCCTTGCGTCCTGTGGCTCTTACAATGGTGTATATTACATCGTTGTATGTGGCTCTGCAATCCTAGGGTCATTGCTCTCCCTCTTTACATCCTGCCTCACATCATGTCATTTTTCATTAATAATCAAGGATGAAACAAGAAAAAGAAGTGAAAAAAGGCTGTCTGGTCTCGCAGTCTTTGAGTCCGTCACCACACATCTATCGTTGGCTTTTCTTTTCTGAGGTCGCTATCCCAAGGTCAAGAGTTTTTTTTTCCGCTTAATGGGATAGTTTCGGATGAAGAGAGTCATTTCTGTTCAAGGAAGAGAAATGAGTTGAGTTGTTAGTCGGAAAGTAGAGAGAGGGGGATGAGACAGACCTTGATGAGGTTCAAGAACTCGGCGCGGGTTTTGTCCATAGAGCGGAAGCAGCCGAGCATGGAGGAGGTGACGGTGATAGAGCCGGGTTTCTGGACGCCGCGGATGGTCATGCACATGTGAGAGGCCTCGATTACGACGGCGACGCCTCTGGGTTTGATAGCGTGGTTGAGAGTGTTAGCGATTTGGGTAGTGAGACGTTCCTGGATCTGGAGTCTGCGAGCGAAGAACTCGGCGATGCGGACGAGCTTGGAGAGGCCGATGACGTGGCCGTTGGGGATGTAGCCGATGGCGACGGTCCCCGTGAAGGGCACGAGATGGTGCTCGCACAGGCTGTAGAGCGGGATGTCCTTCACGATCACCATCTCCGAATGCTCCTCCGCGAAGATCGCCGACCCGAGCACGGCCCCGAGGTCCTCCCGATACCCCTTGGTCATCCACAGCAAGGCCCGGGCATACCGCTCCGGCGTCTTCAGCAGCCCCTCCCGCCCCGGATCCTCGCCCACACACCGAAGGATCTCCCGCACCGCCGCCGCCAGCCGCTGCTCCCGTCCTTCCTCCGTCATCGTCTCGCCCCCTACTACCACCATCGTCGACGTCTCCTTTCGGCCCCCACTGTCCCCCCCCTCCGTCAGCTTCATCTCCCCCACTGCCGTCAAGATCTCTTCCGCCCCCTCTTCTGACCCGTCTCCGTGCCCCTTCTCCCGTGCTTTCGACCAGCTAACTCCTAGCCGTTGCGTCGCGTCTTCTGCTCATTTGGCCGCCGTCAATCAGTCTCTCTCTCTCTCTCTCTCTTGTCTCCTTTGCGCAGACGAGAAAAAAGCGTCTCCACTCACCCCCGCTTCCTCCGCCCTCCTGGATCGATGAAGATCTCTTCCGCAAGGATCTGCAAAAAACAATCATAGATATCAGGAAAACAGCCATATCGATCCGGCTCTCGTGTGTGTGTGTGTGTGTGTGTGCGAGGGGGGGTGCTGTTGCTGGTGCTGCTGCTGGTAGGCCTGGGGTGTCATACCTTTTTATTTTATTTTTTATTTTTTTCGTTTGGGTGTGGTTCGAACTGACGGATCGGGCGAGGAGGACCGGGAGAGAGATCAGGGTCAGCACGTTGGGCATGGCGCGGTCCATGTGTACATACTGTGTCTCATCGCTGCTGCCTCACCCCTGTCTGCTTCCTGCTTCTCGCCCCGTGACACTTGTGTCCTTTCTCTTGCATCCATCTCTGTAACACTCCCGCGCTTCTCGTCCCTTCTTCTCTCGTACTCATTTACGTACAACTTCTTTTCCAATCAGACAACATGTCCATGTTTGATCGCAGTTCTTTTTTTCTTCGATTTTCGTGATATCAACTCCCTAGAATTCAACAATCGCCAACAAATATCCATGTTGTGCAGCCCCCCCCCCCCACGACGTGTGAACAAATTAAAGGGCATTCAGATCGATAATAAGAATCTGGTTTGGTGCTGATCAGCGGCTTGCAATCGGCCCGCCGTCCTCATCGCATTCTCTCACGTGGCTATATGGCCCGGGTGTGAGCGCGAAGATATGGGGATCCGACGATAGGCAAGCTGGAGAATAGTCACGCTACAGTCCGCAACACGTATTCTCGACCACACCTGCCCTGCAAAAATAAAAATAAAAAAAATGTAATTTCAAGTTAAAGGATAAATAAATCAATAAATCAATGATCAAAAAAAAAGGAATATGTCCTCAAACAAAAAAAAAAAGGAAGAAACTTTGAGAGAAAAGAAAAATTGAAATTAAAAACTTGGGAAAAAATTTAGTTAACAAAATAAAAACTTCAAGTATGAATCTCCTTTTATGTTTGAGATATTTGTTTCACTATTGTTTTTGTATACCTGTATATATATCTTTAAATTTTTAAGTAGAAAATCTGACTTTTATGAACTTCACAACTCTGTGAGTAGTATATAAGAGATGTCAGCAGACATTTCACAAATCACTAACTGGAAATGAAAAATATATATATATATATATATATATTTATATACTGTATGGTATGTAATTTAGGTGAAATGTTCTACTTAAAGCAAAAAAATTAATATGGAAAAAAATAAAAAACAGATACCATGTGATGAAAACATGATGATGCTTTTTCTGTATTCACCATTTTCACATCAAATATATTTAAATAATGTTGAAGTCATTAGCAAATATAATTTTATATTGGAGTCAGTGACTTTGGTGGATGTATGTTACATTATGTTTAAGGTTAAATTACCAAACTTACATGATAAATATAATGAAAAGAAATGATGAGGAATTTTTTGAATTGCTGATGTGTTATATGATAAATCTGTAGATACTCCTCTAATTATATATATTGAAATGAAAAAACAACATAACATAATCCATATATTAGATAAAATGAATGAACCAGTACTATATTGATTTAAGCTCTAGTTTGTCCATCAATAGCACACTACTGCTGAGTTGCCGCAGGATGTGATTTGGAGGGAAGAGTACTTTAGGGTGCACACCATGTACCATAAAACACAGTTAATTGTTGGACATGGAAAAAACAGAGTGACCTTCCTCCCTGGTCTCATGTCCCAGCTTCTGCATAACTACTTGGCATTTATCCCACCCATCCAAATGTCAGTATAGTCAGCTTGGGTTTTGACTGAGCTTGCACAAATACTGAGGTTGATTTTATTTATATCTAGATACTTTCTTCATCTCCTAGATCAGACAGAGCAGGTTCAGACCCTGTAAAGCCACCTTTGGGTCAGCCCCACCATTGGACTGCTCAAAACACTGGCCCAATCATGGATTATTTGCCAGATGTTCCTGAAGCAAAAATCACCACCCCTGCCAGTTTCCTCTTGGCGACATGTATGTGTGGCCGTTTGTGATGATTGGCACAAACAACAACCCAAGTTGGTCAACATAAACAAACAAGAGGATGAACATGATGAAACCAAGGTGGCCAACCACATTATGGATCTCCAGCTAAATCATACTAGTTGGACAGCCAGCCAGGCTTATGCAGGAACATCTTGATTTCAACTGGATCAAATTAGGGGGGTGCAATTCCAGGAAGCTTCAGAAGCATGGCAGAAATTCTGGGGAGTAAGTGGCCTGATTCACAAGCAGCGATTATCTATTTTTTTGGGTTTAACATGGTTGTTTTTTGCACATTAATAGGTCTGCTGGTATTATGCTAATACCGGTACACCCCATCATGCTTTACCATTGGAACCTTTGGGGCCAGGAGTGCTAGCAATGCAAGCTCTTCAGCTGTTCACAAAAATTCCGGACGCAATGTGGAAGAGCAGCTTCCAAGAGTTGTGGGTGAGGGAAGGTTTTGAAGGGCAACCAGACATGTTTGTTGTGGCTCGAACAGGAGGTGGCAAGTCCTGGTGTATCTCCTTCCACCACTGGTTGAATTGCAAGCCAAAAATGAGGTGATTCAGCCATTGCAAGTGCTGGCCATGGAAACAATGGAAATGCTCAAACAACATGGTATTCCAGCTGTTTTCATCAGTAATTCCAACAATCTTTAAGTCAGGGACAACACCCTGGTTCTAGTGGTCTCTGTGGAATCAGCTAGTCAAATTGGATTCTACACATATTTTGACAGACATGGGAGCAAACGGTTTATCATTGATGAAGCACATCATTATATTGATGACAAGAGTTACCCAACCTACATGGCTGGAGTGGTGCAATTGCGTGGAGTGGCAGGACAGTTTGGATTTACGACTGGAAAGTCCACATGTTTTGGGAATCAACGGTGCATCCGGATATCTCGATGGAGATATGGGACCTACAAGTGGGTTACTTGAATTGATAGGTGCCGTTGATTGAAGAGGAATGGAAGAAGCATTGTCTGGAGGATGTATCGCGGATAATGATGTTTGTGCAATCACATGCACTAGGAGTGGAGGAACTTGGCAAAGAGTTAGTGGAAAATGACTTGCAGGCGGCTTACTATCATTCAACATTCCAGAATCTTCTCGTAACGTCTTTTGGGTTAGGGAACCGCTTTATGATTCAAACCACCTACCATAAAGGTCAATCCAAGGTTGGTCATGGCAAGAAAAGTGTCACCTTTCTTCCTGGTATCTTCTCCCAACACCTGCACAACTACTTGGCATTCATTCGGCCAATGCAAATCTGAGTGATTTTTCCTTGTATAGGAATCAAAAAAACTGACATTTAGTATTATTAGCTCCTTCATCCAATTTATCCAGCGCAGTGGCCACATTGGATATCAACAAACACATCTCTGGGTGGGGTTGGGTTGGGATATTCTCAAAACACCTGAACAATCTGCCATTTTGTCAAAATTCTTTCTGAATCAAAAGATGGCCGCTTTGACAATTTCTTCTTGGCAACAAATATGCATGGTAATCTGCAATGAATGGCTCAAGAAACCAACAAGAATACTAGATATAGAAGAATATGATGCGGATAATGCAAAAAAGGATAATCACATCATGGATCTTCAGCGATATCATACTAGTCGAACTGCCAACCAATCATATGGAGGAACAACTGGTTTCTCTTTGGATTGATCTGCCGAGGTACAATTCAAGGAGACTTCAGAAGCTTGGCAGAAATATTGGGGTGTTAGTCAATTTTTTTGGGTTACATAGGCATCCCCGGGGTACGGGGTAAGCTTTTTGGCTGGATATTGCATATTCATTTGTGTGAATTGCATACCAGGAAGGTTGCATGTGGTGTGCATGCATACAAGCCCCCCTCCCACAATGCAATATGCATTTTCAAATTTGCCAGGTTTTTGAGCCTTGGACTTGTTTTTGTTTTTGCCCTTTTTTTATCTTTTTTTTATCTTATGTTATTTTATTTATTTTATATTTTGTTCTTTTTTTTTTTTTTACCAAAGTTCAACTATTCATCGGGACTTTTTATTTTTCTGAACTTTGCTTTTGTCAAAATAATGGCATCTTGTCTGGTTTTATTCCAAAGTCAGGGCTTGAACCCAGGTCCTCTGCAGAAGCAGTGAAAACCTTGTCAATTAACCACTGTGCCAAAGTGACATGACATATGCTGACCACATCATAAACAGAGTTAAGTAGGCTCAACCAAAGAAAGCTGCCAATCACAAAGTCACCCAACCAAGATGAACAACTCGAGGTCTGGTCTTGGAATGAACCATAAATCAATTTGACACTTTATTAAAAGGCTGAACATGGGACCAGCAGTCTTGATCTTGGTGTGACCCAGGTCACATAGTAGGCTCAGCCTAGGCAGTTCTCTAGGTAGCCCAGTGAGGAGTGATACAATTCTATCTGCCA
>SMGU01005736.1:0-17005 GCA_004348175.1 Puccinia novopanici
CATACACATACAACCACATTTACATACAACAACAACCCACTACACACAATTACATGGTCATGTAGACATACATGCAGGCCTCATGCACTCTCATGCAGGTCTCATGCAGGTCTCATGCAGGCTCATGCAGATCCCATGCAGGCTGTCATGCAGTCACATGTACTCTCTACCCCTATCTTGTTGATTTTGCTGAGCATCACTCACTTGATACAGGGTCTGAGCTTTTTTTCCTCACTTTACACCCCCTTTTTTGTTGACAGGCTGTGCATACACATGACCTGAAGACTTTTTTTCCCCCCATTTTTGGTTGTTCATTTTGTTCCATGGCATTTTCAGGCCAGCACAAATCCCTCAGTCTAGCATAAATCCCTCAATACTGTGTAGCTAGGCCAGCCAAAATCCCTCATTCCTTTCTCACCTTGTAGCTAAATTCCCTCACTCTTGTCTATATAAGGGGGCTCTCCTCCAGTTGTTTCCCCCCTCCTCACCAGATCCTGGCATCAGATTTTACACACACCCTTATTAGTCTTTATCCCCTATAAAAACTATCCATCTGGTCACTCTATATTATTAGCCCCTCAATATTATAGTTTTACAATATTAGACACACTTACATATTACAACCCTTACATCTCAAATAACATCTCTCATTACCCTTTAATAAGGCCCCTTGGTTCAATCCCTGGTCAAGACCTAGGTCTAACAGGTTCAATTGCCATTAGGCTGTTCCCTCTTTCAAACTCAACACCCCCCTCATTCTATAACCCCCCATCACTAGAACCTCTGTTCAACCCTTGGTTGTAGCACTTGCTCCCACATCACACATCTCATCCCACATCACACATCTTATTCCTCATCACTCAACACTCTCCATCAGTAATCATCATCATCATCATCATCACACATCATCATCACTCACCATCACTCATCACTCTTCAAACCTCTTTATCAACACCAACCTCTGTTCAATTCCCCCTCTTATCACTCACCTTTCCAACACCCTTTCTCATCTGAACCCCAAGCCCCTTCTCAACAACATCAGTATCTTGATACACCCCTCCTATCACTTTATTAAACCTTCCAATCCGAGATTGGGGGGCTTGTTTAGTGTCTAGAATCACAGAAAGGCAGAGGTATCCTCATTCATCCCTTTCAACACTCAGCAAAAGGTCTTCACTGACACTTTTGAGCTTTACAACGAGGTCCTGGGTTAATTTTGAAACCCCCTAATCAAATCCATTCGAGGGTGTGCTTACTCATGAGGAAGCCGCAATTGGCGATCGGAAGACTACCGAAGAGGACTTGACCAGGTTTAAGCAAAGTGTGGAAAGATGTCCAGTATGTAGATATTTGAATCGTCTTCTGATTTTTTTTTCTAACAAAAAAACAAACTAACAAATGATCTGCGCAAGAATCGAATGGAATCTCTGGCCACCAAAACCGTCGAGAAAATCAAGTCTGCTGCTTCCCCCTCTTTGGCAGCAGCACCATCCCCTTCAAGCGGTGGTTTAGAAGCACCACGGCTGTCAGCTCTCCGGGAGCTCAGAAGCGGTTTGCCGGGCACAAGTCCATCGGACCCAAATGGAAGATTAGCTCCAACAGCGTTGACCTCGGACATCGAGGTGGATGATGTATCCTCAAGCTCATCCACCCATGAAGGGCTTTCAAAGAAAAAAGAAGCTGCGGCCAGTTCGAGCAGGAGGACCCAGAAGAATTCAGCGCATCAGACAAGTATGATCAAATCAATCAGATTTGGAGAGTACAAGATTGACGTTTGGTATCAAGCACCTTATCCTGAAGAATAATCAAAACTTCCCGATGGAAAACTATGGATCTGTGAACAATGTTTGAAGTATTTCAAAACCGAATTCGAGATCACTCGTCATCGAATGAAGTGCAAAAACTTTTATCCTCCGGGTGATGAGATCTACCGAGATAGCGATCACAACCATGGAGTCAGGATCCAGATCTTTGAGGTCGATGGACGGAAGAATAAGATGTATTGTCAGAACCTCTGTCTGTTGTCGAAGATGTTCCTGGATCACAAGACACTTTACTACGACGTCGACCCTTTCCTCTTCTACGTCATCACCCAAACCAATCTTAACCCCAACCAGTCTTCACCCGACACTCCTCCTGCCAATGGTGCTTGTCGTTTTGTCGGTTATTTCTCAAAGGAAAAGAGAAGCCCTACAAATAACGTCAGTTGTATCATGACTCTGCCCGTTCTGCAACGGAAGGGCTGGGGCAACTTGTTGATCGATTTTAGTAAGTTTGCGTCATTTGGTTCTGGCTCTATTTTGAGATTCTTACATATCGTATCTTTTTTTTTTTTGGTAGGTTACCTGTTATCAAAAAGAGAGAAAAGGGTCGGGACACCGGAGAAGCCATTATCGGATCTAGGATTATTAAGTTATAGGAATTATTGGACGTTATCAATTGCTAAATATTTAACTAACTGCGATCCGTCGAACAAGGAAGAACAGATCACATTAGAAGACATCGCCAACCATACCTCGATCTCATTGGTGGATGTTTACTACACCTGTCGCCACAAGAACTGGATCCAAGAAGTGAAACAAGCCACTCTACTGCGCTCGTCGTCTTCTTCCAGTGCGCCCATGGGGCAGTCCCATGCAGCCCCGCCGAAGCGGAAATCGCACCACTGGCATAACCGACGCAAGACGACGAGTTCGCACGCACCGGTGGGCGTGAACGAAGTACATTCATTATCGCAACCGGGCAGCCAGACATGCACGCAGGCGGGCGGATCCTCGTCGACAACGGGCACGCTTGTGAGCGAGAAGGAGATCCCCAAGTACTATGCGATTATCTGGGAGCCGCAGGAGGTGCGGGCCATTGTGGGGAAATGGGCCGCCAAGAACCTGCTCTCTCTCAAGCCCGAGAAGCTCGTCTGGTCTCCCTTCATCACCACCCGCGCTCAGGGCCTCTCCATTGACATCAGTCCTATTGCTATCCCCCTCATCCTTAATACTGACCCCTACCAGTTCTCCCACCTTCTTTCCCTCTCTTCTTCCCCTCATAATTCCCATCCTTGCCTTGATTCGTCAAGTCTTAAAATCCCCCCACCACGTAGCTGCTACTACTCATTCTCTTCATATCCTCCCCACATCTACACCTTTTTTACTCTCATTGGGTTTTTTATTATTGATGTTTTTGTTTTCACACTTTGCTTGAAAGGGGAGTTTTCTTTTTTTTTTTTTTGTTTCTGGGGGCACCATGGCAGAATGGCATGACCCAGCCCCTCAGTGTCTGCTGGTCTTTGATATTTCTCTTCCTTGTCTCTTTCTCTGCCTTGGCTTTTTGTATGTACACAAAACAGTTTTTTTTAAAAAAGAGTACTTAAATATAGCTTACAAAAACAGATTTTTTTTGTCTTGGAGGTGACGTGTCTGTCTGTGTGTCTTGTATGGAGATGAAGACGCTCCAGAAGTCTTGTCAATTCTTGGATGATTGCAATGTGGTGGTGTGTTCTTGAGGGTATTGGGGCTAGGTAACCTTTTTTTTTTTTTTCAATAAAAAAAATGGCTTCTCTTTTCAGGTGCCCAAGACGACGAGACACACGCGTATTAAGATGAGATGATGGGTCATAGTTTGGAAGACAATGACGGCTTTCCTGGCGTGACCGAAGCGGCCCGCGCGAAAAGAGATTACAAAAAGGTAACACGGGGCAACCTGATAGCTGCGCTTTTTGGTTCACCCTTCAAGTCGCTTGTCCCCAGCGGCATTCGAAACAAAAAAAATTAAGAAGCCTCACGCGAGTCGATAGAGGTGCAAAAAGTTGAAGGTAGCCCGGGCTAACAAGTCCAAGGTTCAAACAACTTGGCCAGATACCGATCTTCCAGGAAAATACCTCTCGGTGCAAGCCTTGTTTCCGGCCCGCAAAATCTAGATACTCGCTGGGTCAAAGTTCTCAACTCGTTGGGTCGAAGTTCTGATGGGATAGCAACATCTCACTGCAGGTCACATCACACTGAAAGATTGTTGGCAACAACCGTACTCCAAACCGGCTTATCTGGCGGGCTTTTTCGCCAGCCGGTCTCAATGCTCTAAATGAGCCGAAGGGTGTAAAAGTGGATTTGTACGTCGGGTCTGGATTCGCCACGTAGCGCGACAAAAATGTTTTCAAAAATGATTTTTACGTAAAAAGCTATTACAGGGAAAAGCAGTAATTAAGATGTATGATGCAGGGCATGAAGGGCAGGGCTAGGGGCACGACACGGGGCAAAGATGCAAACTGCCACTCATGTGGCCACGGACATCACTGAATGCTTCAACGCCGAGGAGGTAAATGGGAGGGGCAACGACCAGGAGATCCCGCGGCGGAGTAGAGCAGGGGCTACGGCCGCCGGACACACTAGCTAGCATCCGGATCAGTTGGCGTGGGGAACGGTGTGGGGAGCTTGTCCACCTTGAATGCCCCAGTGTGGGCTCTGAGTGCCCGAGTAGACACGGCGATGAAGGGTGGAATGTGGTGGTTCTTGACTAAGTGAGTTTCCACCGGCACCACCCAAAAGTCTGTAATCGCGGCGATCGTAATCACGACGATCTTTGGTGACGCCTCTATTGTGGCCGGAAGCAGAAGGTTGGGAAATAGAGGTCTCTTTCAAGTTGCGCCCGGAATCGCGGCGATCGTAATCACGACGATCTTTGGTGACGCCTCTATTGTGGCCGGAAGCAGAAGGTTGGGAAATAGAGGCCTCTTTCAAGTTGCTCCCGGGCAGGTCGTATCTGATGTCGCCTCGGGGCTCAACGCTTTATAAATAAAAATCAGCTTGGATCGAGTGTAACTAACTTGCAAAATTCATGACTTACGCAGCTCCTGAACATAGTGTGGCTAAAAGAATCCACAGGGGGAAAAAGCAAAGGCATTTAGCAACACAAGTTACACAATCAAAAACCCAAGATGGAGAAGCTCCACATACCTGTAGCCAAAATGCAAGCCAAGTGAGCGATGCGGTACATCAACATGTTGTTAAAAAGAGTGGGGTGTCGGTAGACAGTAAATGGGTCGGACGGACTTGATTGATTGATTTAAAAGATCGAATAGGTGGTTGCCGATCACTTGGTTAAAACACAACAGAGATGGTCTCGTCGGGTTACTGGCAAGCTATAAACAGCAAGGTTGGTAGAAGGTGGAACTGAAAGAGTGGAATGACAAGGTGCCCGAGAGGGACTGAAAGAGGGCCTTTTATAGAGCTTCTTCCAAGGTGCCGACTCATTGACCTGGGCATCGCGCGTCGGCCTGCCGCCTGTGAGGCTATAGAGATGGCCGAGTGCTGAGTTTCACACGGGCTGTCCGGATAAGATTTGCCGACGTACGCTACAGCCTACAGTTCGACCCATGTCCCGTCAGTCCAAGAGCTTCCATCTACCGCCAAAACAGGTGACGCAGACTTGGAAAATGTGTTCTTGGACAGCATCGTGACGGATCTGTTCCGTACCACCGAGGCTGGCACATTGAATCTGACTTGTTCCCGCGCCAATCTCTCTTGTGACACCGAGGCTGTACAGTGCCTACACCACCACGGCCAGGTGTCAGAGCCATTTGAAGCGAAAATAAATCGATCCCCCTGGGCAATCGATTCTTGGCCGCTTCACGCTCGCCAGGTCCGATTGTCTGTGGGTCTTTGGGCATCACCATCGATCCTGTGCCCCAAGCGTGTGAACGGAGGCCGGGAATCGGTTTCCAAACCGATCTCCGTGAGCGGTTACATAAGAACCGGTTGGCCGCAGATAGGGATGGCAATCGGGACGGCCAGCCGATGGGCAGCCCGAACCCTGGCGGGTTTGGGCCGGCTGTGTCGGCATATCTGAAATATTGGCCCGACCCGGCAGACCCGAGTAATCAGTCGGGCGGACTAAGGCGGCCCGTTGGGCGCTCATCGGGTAGCCCCCGTAGGTCCCCGGACAGCCCCTGGTGGTGTGTAGAACTTGTCAATCGGATTCCCATTGAGTCGACTCCCGATCACGTACACGGACAATGACTCATGGTGGGTTCTTCTACCAACAAAAACAATATTGAGGACCTGAGGTCAATCCCGGGCCGGCTTTGACCACAAATGACAGCCAAAGCCAATTGAAACCTCTGAGCCTCCGACTCCAGTTCCTCCTGACAGCATTAGCAAATCACAGGACAAGACTCAATCAAAGAAGCAAAAACTCACAAGTGGCATTTGAGAACATTTCTCCAAGATTATTGGTGAGTGTTTTTTTTTTTTTTGAAGATTAAAAATTGATCAAACTAATGGATTCCTATTATTCCAGACATATAGGCCCTGATGGCAAAGAAACCGCGGAATGCATTTATTGCCATGCAAAATTGGCAGGGGCCTTGACTGCTGGAATAATCATCTCTGCCAACATTCAACTCAAATCATAACCAAGAAAGGTGGTGTGATAACACCACAGCAAGGCCTGTTGAATTTTGGCACATCAACCTTGGCTAACTGGACCATCTGGATGTTCAATCAAGAAAAAACGCGCAAAAGATTGGCCAAGATGATCATTCTACATGAATACCTCTTTGCTATGGCCAAGCATAAAGGGTTCATCAAGTTCATGAATGAGGCCCAGCCCCAATTCTAGATGCCCAGAAGGAAGACTGTAGAAAATGACTGCATTAGAATAAGACTAGTAAGAGTATGTGTAATAGGCTGATACCAAAATCTGGTGAGGAAGGGGAGAGTGACAAAAAAGTTACAGACTTATATAGACAACAATGAGGGATTTTGGCTGGCCTGGTTGCACAGCATGGAGGGAATTTAGCCAGAATTAGGGATTTGTGCTGGCCTGGAAAAGCCATGGAACACACTAGTACAATCAAAACTGAACTAAAATGCACAGCCATCAGGTCATGTGCCTGCACAGCCTGTCAAAAAGTGGTGTCAGAAAATGAAAACATGACACTAAAATAGCTCCAATCAGAGATCAGGTGATTATGCACAGCCACATACAGACTAAATTAGTTCAGATATTGGAAAATCCACTAAAATAGACTGCATGCACCTGCATAACACTGCATGACACCACATGATATCTGCAAGAGTCATGTGCTCAGACCATGTGACTGAGTGTATGGGTTGTTGATGTATGTAGTTGGATTGTTGTATGTGATATGTTGTATGTAGTATGTTGTTGTGTTGGTTGTGTAATGTCCTGGGTTGTGTAAAATAGTGTGATATGTAAATGATAGTGGTGGTTGGTGATATGTACTGATGATGGCCAAGGAGGGTGTGTAACTTCTGATCCAAGGGGTTTGAGAGGTTGCCGTCCAAGGTGACCATAGGGTAATTTGAGCCATAGAGTCCGTTTCTCCAATCAGATATGGTGATTCCTGGCCTGTAGTATGAGAAAAGATATAAAAAGAGAGAAAGAAAAGAGAAAAAAGAATAAAAGAAATAATTTTTAATTTTCAACATTTAAGATTAACACAATGTTGTGGTGCTCTATTTGCGTTACAATGCCAAAATTGCATTGCATAGGTATTATGACAATATAGTTGCATGCACAAGACATTCTTTAAAAGAGGAGGACATACAGATAGGATGAGATAGCATCTATATACAACTTGGATGTACAACAAGGCATATCATAAGGATGTCTTGACAAGGACTTAACATAGGACATGGTGTATGTAGGTATGTCTTGATTAGGATTGGAACCAAGGACACATGGCTGTTTGAAGCACTTTGTCTTGATCAGGATTAGAAAAGAGGACATGGTTTGGGTTGAAGGTTTATGACTTCATTGGGATTGGAACCAAGGAAATGCCAAGGCTGGGTGACCTTTTATGGTCTCAAACAGGATTGGAACAGCAGATGGATCACCACTGGGAAACTTTGGTCTCAACCAGGATTGGAACAGAGGACGGAGCATACTGGGAAACTTTTTGTCTCAACCAGGATTGGAACAGAGGACCTACCACGACTGGGAAACTTTTTGTCTCAACCAGGATTGGAACAGAGGTTAGGAGGAATTTTAAGGGTAAGTGTTTTATAGGGGCTTGGAGAAATGACTCCCAAGAAATGGAGGTGCGACTCCCAGACCTGCATTTTGGGAGTCATTTCTCCAAAAATGACCTCATCCGGCTCCCAGTTGGGAGTTGGAAACCTTGCAGAAGCAAAAATAAATATATTCATTGGATGGGAGTTGGAACTGCAATTTTTTGGTAGAAAAATGTATTTGGGAGTCGTTGCTCCAATTTTTGAAGCGGAAAAATTCATTTGGGATTCAGACCTCAAATTTTTCATCCATCATAATTTTTCTTTGGAGTTGTTGACAAGAACAACCACTAAACCTGTTTTCCCATTAAAATCAACTTAAACTAATTGGTTTTTTTTTTTGAAAAAAATGTACAGAGCCAGGATCTCCACCATTTCAAAATCAATCCTGATGGCAACACTAAAGAAAAAATTGAGAATATTAAGGACAGGCTACACAAACTCCACCTATCCCAACATCCCATTCAACTCTCAGCCATCTCACGCCTCTTTGAATGATCTGGAACTGCCATTGACTTAAAGCTTCCCAAAGGATGCAGAAGACCCAAAGGTGCACCAAACAAACCCAGAAGAAACTTCTGATTTTTCTACTTGTTTTTATTTATTTTTTTTCCTTCAAGAATTTCTGGAATTAATTTGGGTGTTGTCAAATATTGTATTGAGTAACTTGCAGGATGATTTTAAGAACATAATTTTAACTGGATGCAAATATTAAATGGCTTATTTGAAAAATAAAGATACAAGCTGACTCCCTGTTTGCTTCTGGACCTGTGCCAAAGCCACAAATAATGTAAAATTTAATTAAGGGGGCATAATCTCTATTCAAAAGATTTTAGTGCCTGGCCCATGGCACTCATTGAAAATTTATTTGGACCACATATTTTGGAAAAGTATCACTTTAGCCCCAAGTACGTTTACACATCTATAATTAAATTCTTACATTATCCAAGGCCACTCAGCTTGTATCATGTAATTAAGAGGTAATACTAATTGTTCAAAAACCTTTAGGGCCTTGGAGGCACTCCTTAAAAATTTTATTTCTTCCAAAGATCATGAAAAAATAGGGCCCTTGGAGGCACTCATTAAAAAGTTATGTGTACTACAGATGTTAAAAACCAGGAATGTGGCCCAAAGTACGTATACACATCTCTAATTAAAATTTGACCTTTGCTAAGGCCACCAATCTTTTAGCATGTAATTAGGGGGTGATAATCACTTCTAAAAAATTTTAGGCCCTTGGAGGCACTCATTAAAAAGTTATGTGTGCCACAGATATCCGAAAAGTAGGAATTTGGCCCAAAAACACACGTACAAAATGTACAAATAAAATTTGTACATTTTCTTGATTGAATAATTTTTTTTAAAATTTAATTCAAGTTCCATAATCACTTCTTAAAAATTCCTGGGCCCTTGGTGGCACTCATTCAGAGGTTATGTGTACCACATGGTTGGGATTATTCCAATAAACTGCTACATCTCCTTTTTCATTTTATTCAAAGATATCAACGTGAAATTTTCACATATGATTCTTTTGGGGCACTTCCAAATACCCCAAAATTTTTAGGGTATTTGGACTGCTCATTGTTGTGTTTTAATTTTTTTTTTTTTTTTGATTGAGCAAAATTGTGGAAATTGTCCTGCCGACTCCCAAATTGGACGCGTGAATTGGAGCGCCGACTCCCAAACTGGAGGTCGGCGGGGTCCTGGGATTTTGAGCTCCAACTCTTGGGAGTTGTTTCTCCAAGGCCCATTTTATAAGGGTAAGTATTTTATAAGGGTATTTAATTAGTGTAAGGGTGGAATACTGCCATATAAGGGTGTTGGAATTCAGTATTCAGAAAAGTGGCAGAGGGAAATAATTCGGTGAGGAGGAAGAAGGAGGGAAGGAGTGAAGTGGCAAGAGAGGCGGAGACCCCAAGAGGAGGGAGGATGGGTGGACTGGTGAGTCTGGCATAGACCAATCAGAATTCTGGGACTGGCCAATCAGAACACTCCATTGGAGTTCAGAACCTGACCAATCACAGGATCTTATTCAGATGCTGGGTTTCAGACCAATCAGAACACAGGATTCAGGTGGAATATTAGTCCCCCTGCAAAATAATTCCCTCAGAGTGTTCCCCTGCAGCAAAAATCCCTCACTCTTCAATATAAAAGAAGCGCCTCTCCCCCCCTCAATCAAACCTTTCCATACCGACTCAGAGGAGCCTGTCCTGATCTACCAGTTAGTAGCTTTTGGTTAGTGGTTAGTTAGTTAAGTAGTAGTAGTGTTATAAGAGAATAATTTCGCCTTTAAAGGTTGAGTTGTAGTGGTAGAGAAACAACAACAATTATAGTAACAGATTAGAGCTAGTAGTAGTAGTAGTAGTAGTATTAACAAATTTAGGAGGTTACAAGTGATTTAAGGGCTCTAAAAACATATTATAGAGCAATTAGTCATTAACAACTTCGTCATCATTATCTCATTGTCAAACCATAAAAATATTTAGTGACATCATCTATAGGAATTAGTTAGTAGTAGTATCATTAGTAGCATTAAGGGTTATCCTTTCACATATTTAATCCCACTGGATTATTTATCCATCATAAGAAGTTGTAGTAGATCTGAAAGAGTATTGAGAAAGGTTATCTAGGTTTGATAGAGGCTACTATACATAGTAAATCTGTCTTGTAATAAGCCATCTATATTTAAATATTAATTCAAGATTCCTTATATTTGTGTAGTACTATTAGAGGGGCAGGTCTTTCAAACCACCCGTCAGTTGTAATAGCTTTTACCCAGTTAAGCAATTGATATCCCCCTCAGAGGATCTTTACCAAATATTATTATTTGTCCCACAGGAGTCCCACAATGTTTCAATTTTGGAGTGAGAACCAAAATCAAACATTCCCCCATTCATTGACTGGGGATGTGCGGGTGACCCGGTTGCGGAAACTAAAAATTGACATTTGCGGCAAAGTTTGTGAAAAAGTCATCAAGACGGTTTTGCCTCGAATTTAATACGAAAAAAAAACGTTGTGGTATACTTTTTGGTACAAAATTTTAAATTTTTTATTTTATAATCTTTTCTGGATTATATATACATTTACTACAGGTTTCACACATATTTATCTTAATTCTCACTCATATTTAGCATGTACATGCACAAATATGCTTGTACACAACTTTTTATATCTTTTATTTCTAATTTTTTATGTTGTATGCATGGTGAAGCACAAGGCGGAAGATCCTCATGTAAACTAGAGCATTTCATGTGGAAATTACAGTGGTAGTCCAAAGCTCCACATGATAAGTACCTTGCATTGCAGAAGTGGAGGTGACATCATGGCAGGTAAGCAGCTGCGCTGCAAGAAGCATGTGTTGGTAGCATGATAGGTGCATGGAAAAACTAGAAAATTCCATTGCACAGCTTAAGTCACATCATAGTGGAGGACATGCATGGTAACTAGGCAAACTGCACAGCATGACATCATACATTTACAGCACTTGGTTGTTCCCACCAGCAATAATCTCTCACTTGCATGTCTCACCAGCAAAAATAGCTCACAATTGTCTATAAAAGAGGATCTCCTCTCTGCTGTTTCTTCCATCTAATTATCTCACTATCTCATCTCATCATCCCATCAGATCAATCATTCCTTCCTCAACTTCAGTTGTAGGGGGAACACCAGTACAAGTTATTAGTTATTATTTAGTTAATATTGCAGCACCTTATTAAAGGAATTTATTATTACATTTATTACACATATTTACGAACACTGGTAGAGTCATTACTCCCAGATTTGAGTTCCATACTGAGTTGAATTCATAAAAGCCTTTCACCATAGTGTGTTGTCTAAAAGACACAAACTGTCATTTACATAACTTCCAAGCCTAGCTTGGGAGTGTTGTATCTGATATTTTGGAAAGGCAGAGGCTTCCTCAATTCATCCCTTTCTAAATTCAGCAAAAGGGTGTAACAACCACTTTTTGAGTCTTACAACGTCTTATGGGCAGAACGTTGAGACAAGCTATCAAGCTCAAACATTCCACCACCAAACATATCATGAGTGGAACTCAATCCGCTGCACCGCCAACCATGTTCCAATGGCAAGCATTGACTTACCAACTCAGCCAAGACAGATGTTACATGTTTCACTGGCCAACAACATATAGTCCTCCATCCTTCATTTTTTTTTTTTACATGATCAATTTTCTCAAAGTTTCAGGTCAAAATAGGCCTTTTGAGCTGGTCTTGGTAAATCTCAAAACCGAGCCCTTTGCCGTCACCTGGACGTCTTGAAGGATCATGTTGACCTTATTGTGATGAGAAATGTTTGATATTTGTTTTTTTTTGTGTTCACAACATTTCCAATTTATCTTGATACAAAAATATGCTCTTGAGGAGCAAATACAATTATCACGTGAGAGAAAAAAAGTTATAATCGTGTGAAAACATAAAAGGTTTAAATTTGAATAACAATTGGTTAGAAAACCAGCCGTTAACCCAGAAACGTTAAGGGCTGGTTTCCATTAACTTTTCTTGGACCCGTGGTGTACACCAAGTTGGTTGTCACTTCCACAGATACTTTGATGCAAAATTTCCGTTGAGATACTTGCAGGGGGGTGTCATCTTTCTAACGTTGAAAGTCCTAACCATTAAATTTTTTCACAGGATAAAACACAGAAATTTTCTGTTTTTTCACTGTCTTCTTATGGTTTCTTGCTTTTGCCCAAAAAGTAAGACTGTCTTCTGACGTCTATGGGGCAATCAAATTTTGTGTATTTTTTCCGGGGAGGGTTGTACCAACAGTGGGCCAGCTACACTACCCGTAGCGTTAGCGTAGCGTAGTGTTAGCTTATTAAGCCACGCTACCTTAAAGCTACCATTAGCGCTAATTTTTGACAACTAACGCTACAGGATTTTGAAGAAAAGCAATTGTAGCTTTAGCGTAGCTTTAGTTGTGCTCCCCAAAGTACAACTAACGCTAACCAGATTTCCTGTTAGCGGTGTTAGTTGTCAAAAAAGCTACGCTAACAAGTAGCGTAGCTTATGTATCAGCTACGCTACAGGTTAGCGTAGCTTATGTATCAGCTACGCTACAGGTTAGCGTAGCTTGTGTATCAGCTACGCTACAGGTTAGCGTAGCTTGTGTATCAGCTATGCTACAGGTTAGCGTAGCTTGTGTATCAGCTACACTACCCTGTAGCGTAGCGGATGTATCAGCTATGCTTAACTTGAGCACTGTGTATGTATCAGCTACACTAACATGGAGCAAAGTGGAAGTCACTCAAAATATCAAAAAAAAAAATGGATTTTCACATTTTTTTATTCATTTTTTTGTTTTTTTTTTTTAAAAAAAAAAATAATTTTTTACGCCCCGTTTGGCCGCCCAAAATTGTCGTAATTTTTTTTAAAGCTGCGTAATATCGCAAATAGGGTTTCAAAAACCTATTTGCAATATTACGCTCAGGGGTGGGAAACCACAAATTACAGCCAGGGTGTTTGGGGCCACACCGTCATAACCAATCATTATGACCTGGTGTTTGTGACGGCCCACCCAAGCAGAATCATAATAATCAATTCGACGTGCCCCAGCTCACCAATGCCGCCAATCCGTCCGCAACAAAACAAATTCACCTATGGTAGTCAGGGGTTTTTACCTCAAATGCGCCTCGCCATACGGACCCGGGATAAAACACAGGAAAATCAAATCAAGGCCACCATTATACTCATGGCGCTTTGGGGGATTTACTCGTGGAAAAAATCTTCAAGACACCTTACAACAACTCTCCCCTGACAGGCCAGCAGTACACGGAATTCCTTCTAAGCAGAAATCAGTGGTGTTGCAAGTCTATGCTTCGATTAACGCGTGAAGCACTTGGCCTTTTATCTTGTAAACTCGCCAATCTCGATGTCCAGCCAGTATCCAAGCTTCTCGACATGGATGAGCAGCTAGCCATCTTCATGTTAATCGTAGGACAGGGAGCTACAAATCGCCAAACGCAGGATAGGTTCCAGCATAGCAGTGAGACTATATCCCGGGTCTTTCACCACATCATCCATTTGGTCTGCCTTTTGGGTCCACTTTACATAGCCAAACCTCCAATCGATAAGACTCATCCGACCATTTCAGCAAATCCAAAATACTCTCCGTTCTTTGATAAGTGCTTAGGTGCCTTTGATGGCGTACATATCCCCACCAAGGTTCCTGAATACATGGCAGCGCCCTACAGGAATCAGAAGGGCTTTCTTTCTCAGAATGTCCTAGGCATCGTTGATTTTGATATGAAGTTCACTTACATTATGGCGGGCTGGGAAGGGTGCGCGCATGATGCTAGGGTATTACAGCATGCACAATCAAACGATTTTGTCATACCTCGCAGTTCTTTCTACCTTGCAGATGCTGGTTACAGCTTAGCCAATGGTGTATTTGTCCCCTATCAAGGTGTTTGCTACCATTTGCAAGAGCAAGGATTGGCTGGTCAAAGGTGAGTTATTTTTGGGCCTGCTTTCTGTTTGACCGTCTAGGATAAATACGCAATCTGACAATATATCCATCTGGATGATTAGGCCCGCAAACGCCAAAGAGCTCTTCAATCTACGGCATGCGAACCTGCAAAATGTGGTTGAGAGGACGTTTGGCACATGAAAAAAAAGGTTTCCCATTCTAACCAATGCGGTCGACTATGATCTTGACACAGAACACAATCTCGTGTTTGCTCTTGGAGTAATCCACAACTTCTTGATCCAACATACTGGAAGTGATGGCGATGATTTTTTCGATTTATCTGAAGCTCGAGGTGTGTCAATGGATGTCAATGAGGACGCAGGGGCGGATTTGGTAGCTCAGAGCAGTAGACGGAAGAAACTCCTCAACAAGTGGAGAGACACTTTGGCCGAGGAACTCTGGAAACAATACTGTGAATACACAGGTCGGCCCGTGGGGATTTCAACTGGGACTCAACGGACAACTGCGCAGAGAGGTGGCCAAGGAAGAGGGCGCAGGGCTTGGCAAGGTGCAAACCACAGGGGCAGTACTTGATTTTGTTAAGATAGTTTGTGCAATGCATTCAGGGTGATGTTCCGGTAATGATTCATATAACGGTGTGCATTAAACATCAAACATGATTGAGTAGATTGCTGTGTATAAACATCCCATTTTAACATTGGCCAGTTGACTGAATCGTTTAAATCAAGCAACCAAGTGAAAATAAACCCCAATAAAAGGAAAGAGAAAAAAACCCTAAGTTCTACTAGGAGATTGGTGCTGAGCTCACATCTGGAAAGTGAGCCACCCATTTTTATGTGTCTCTTGTAATTGGAGGTACACTCTTGCCTTATTTGCATTCTCCAAAACCCCGAAACACGCCATTAAGTCGTTGAAAGATAGCTCTTGAGCGAGGGAGTCATTCTGAAAGTGCTGAATGGCGGTGCAAATCGCATCTTGGTCTGTGAGATGAGAGCCCCCGGCCAGTTGACTGTTTGCCGATTGGGCGGTTTGACTAGGCCCCGCAATTGCCGAGATCAATTTATCCACCGCATTCTCAAACAATGCCCCTGTGGATTGGCGATTTCGCTTGCAACGAGGGGGCTTGGTGGGAGAACTTCCCCCTTCATCATCCTCGGAAGATGCCCGGCAACGCTCCAAAGACCTGCGGCCTGACAAATTACCGCATCCAATGCTTAGGGAATTCTGGCCAGTGGGTGCCGTTCCAAAGATGATTGACAAGTCCTCCCACTCTGGAAACAATTTCCCACTCTGGAAACAATTGGTTCTGGAATTGACGGGCATGCGGATGCAACTAATCATGTGCAGAATTTTTTGCTCAACGTCTGCAATTCTTGGATCATCAAGGGAGAGCACTGACCACCAAAAATTGAGACCAAACTTCATCCGAGGCGGTGACTTTGCATCTGACCTCATCCCACCCAAAACCACTGGCGTCACGACAAGCAACAAATGCGTCGTGGAGTTTTTTGAACAAATGCAATAGCAAAATCAATCACTCTCATATAGCAAACACCAAAGAAAGGCTATATTAACTTACTTGGCTGAGCTTTGACTTGCATTTTTTTGCATCAAAACCACCATTGGGGTACTGCTTGGTCAGTTCCAAAGCTACCCACCGGTGAAACTTGTTTTTGAACCCGCCATCGGATTTTTTTCCTTCTTCCACAGCCTGCACGTATATTCTCAAAGCAGACTTCTCCATTGCACCCGTCCATTGTAGTTTGTGATGTCCAGAGGCATCTTGAGATGTCACTTTGTCATCTGACTCATCCAATTGAGATTGGGATATGTTGTGTGGGCTAGGATTCACACTTTGTTGACTCGATTGTTGAGAAGTCACCTGATGATTTCTTTGGATTGAATGTTGACTAGAAGGCCACTGAGCATAACCAAAAGTGCCTTGACTTGTCGCAGTCCCGGGTCTAGTAGACTCAGCAGAGGCCGGCAATGAGTTGGGATTGGCGGCACGGGTAGGAATGGGGGGCCTTGAATTCAAGAATGGAGAAGGCGCCACACTGGGGCGCGTTGTTTCAGCATTCACGAGGGGGCTCTCATATGTTGCATGGTTGGATTCACCCCATTCACCACAGTCGTTGTCATTGTCAACAGCAGGGGCGTCCTCTTCAGCATCATGTATGGTTGGTGCGTTGAAGGGACCCGTCTGTGACATATGAATAGGAGGCAAGTTAGGTTGGTGGTTGGAATCCGTGGCGGGTGGTGCTGATTGATGAAAACTCGGGATGGGGCCTCCCCCAAGATAGTACTGATTGCCAACCAGCGGGAGGTTCACTCCATACGCGGGGTGTTAGGTGGTGGAATGGCGGCGGGAAGTTGTGGAAAAGGGGATGATTGAATGGAGGGAGGGGAATGGTGGGGTTGGGATGGAAATGTAGGAACGTTTGCAATGGCATGTTTGCGTCGTGGCATGGTGGTGTAGAGAAAAATGTGAGGACAGATGGACTTTTTGATGTAGGAACTTGGGGGGGGGG
>SMGU01005740.1:0-11084 GCA_004348175.1 Puccinia novopanici
CGACCATGACGCTTTCAATCCTTCATCTGAACTCCCCTGGCCTGCCCTCCGCCCGTCCTTGGATGATGGGGATCTCTCGTCTTGGACCGTACAGCCTTTCAAGCCTCTCTGGTGGCCTTCATCCAAATAATATTACTTATTATCCATATAGTTGCTCATTTCAATATCAATAGTAATCTTTTTTTTCCTTCGCAAGGCTTGTGACGGTCGTCTCGAACTTGCTTTTGGGCATTTCTCCTTTCTTTCTTTTTTTTTTTTTGTGTTTTGGGTCTTGGCTTTGATCTCAATCTCGTGCAGGGGTTGTGTTGCTTTGGGCAACAGGGTCTCAGCATGATCAGTTTGCAGGCTGCAAGAGTGGGAATGGACACTTCCGATGGCCGGATGTGCCGATTATCTGTTGAATCTATGGTATTTCAAGCATGTTTGGGTACTTCCCCAAGTTCCACTTGGCACAGTGCCCAGGAGGGGCCTTGGGCATGTGCCCAGGAGGGGCCTTGGGCATGTACCCAGGAGGCTTGATCAGCCAGGCTGCCAGTGGTGCGGATTTTGGCACATCACCAAGTTTCGCTGGGCCCAACCCAAGCTGTTGGCCGCCAATTATGTAGCACATCTTACACAATCATCTCACTGTAAGTTTTTTCACTTTTCTTTAGGTTTGTTGAATTCTGGATCACTGTCAGTCCCAGCAATCATGGAATTGATTGACCTGGAGAATGAAGCTAATAAGGCTAAGGCACGCGCACTCGCTGAAGAGCTCTGGGACCTTAACAAGAAGACATGCAAAAAAGAACTGATCAAAAAATCAATCAAAAACAAACCTGTAAAAATGATTGAGTTGTCCACAAGGAACGTAAACCAAATTCAATCATCAAGCCCAAGGTCCACAAACTGATCCAAGATAACATTGTTGGGAATGGAATGAAGATTGTTGATGCTATGAAAACCTTCAAAGTCTCCAGAAGGCAGATTCAACAAATCAAATCTGAAGATCCACATCTGGTCAAGATTCATAAAAAGCAACCTGGGAAGTTTACTGATGAGATGAAATAAAAACTTTTCCTCATCTCAATCATAAATCAGCCACCACACTTCTGGAGATGGCCCGATTCCTCAAGGATTGATTCAGCATAACTTTATCTACTCAAGAAAACAGCAACCTTATCAAAGATATGGATATCTTGTGGAAACAGGTCACTAAAATACCTGCTTCCTGGAACAAACCCAATCTCCTGGAGCAACTAACATACCTGCTTCCTGGAACAAACCCAATCTCCTGGAGCAATGGGCAAATTTCATTCATTGATGGGGGTTGGATCTTAATTGAAAGGTTCTTTTTGTAGATGAATCAGGCTTGGACCTGCATTTTAGTGGATCTTTGGGTTATGCACCCTCATTTAAATTTTTTACTCAGTATCATTATATCATTTTTGTAATTGCTGCTTTCTGTTTTCTTTGTTATAAGGTCAAACTGCTTTCTTGAGCCTTGCACCCAAGACCAAGCAGGTGAAACTTATTGGTGCCCTCTGCAATCAGGGTTTCAGGGTTGATATATGGCAGAAGAAAAGAAGCCTTTTGATTTTTGAATTCCAGAGGCTGATTGTGGGACTGTTGTTTTTGAAACTGTTGGTCAGCTTGCTGTAAAACCACTGAGCTTCAAAATCAAAAGTCAATACAGTGTTAGAAACAGAAAAACTGTATTTCTGAGAAATGAAAGGCTTGTGATTCTTCCAGAATGTTGTCTTGGATTTGGGGTCAAGAATCATTGAACAGATGTAGGCTGGTTTTTTTTTATTACATTGTGCAGGTATTGGTCAATCTTCTGAATCATTTGGTTTGCAGATTTTTTTATTTGAGCTTGGTCATAAAGACCTTCATGAGTGAGTGAAGGTGTTGGATCAAGACTATATAGACTGGAAGTGTAGTATTGAAAGTAGGGTACTTGCATGCACAAGGCATCTTGGTGGACTTGCTGAGTGGTTCAAGTAACTTCATTATCTTGCAAGCATGGTTCCACTCCATGGGTGATAGAAGAAATTTCTTGGTTTAAGCATTTTGGCTACAAAAGTGGGTGCATGACTTTTCAAGCAAGAGGGTGTGTTGAAACATTGAAAAGGTTGAATTCCAACGTGTGGAGACATTGATTTCAAGAAATTTGATTTTTTTTGCATGTAGTTCAGGTTGGCAAGAGTGGACTGCAATCAAAAATCACTCGCATTGCTGAGGGGAGAAGCAGGACCAGGTACATAAGCCATGAGCATGTTTTATTTTTTGAGGTACAGAGCCTGTAAGCTAGTGAGTGTATGCTTGTATCTAGATATGCTTCTATCAAGCAGCCCATCTCTATATAATTACTACTGGCTCCTCTCTTAGCTTTCCTTTTCCTCACTGAATTCCATAACCTCATTCTCACGTCAAAGTCACCTCTGTGAGTTTCCAGCAGATTTCTTGTTTTCAGTCCCTGCTGTCCCTCAACAGGTTATGAGACCCTCTTAGTCTTGCTCATACATCCTCCTTGTTATTTCCTCTAAATCTCGTGGGCTCATATACTCTCCTCTCAGAAAACCTTGAACATCATTTCAAGTCATCGTCAAGTTCAGAATGTTGCCTCTCTGATCTCGACTGTAGCAGTTTTGGATGGCACAGCCTTGGTTTTTCCTTGGTGGTGTGCTTGTTTGGAGGACGTTCTTGGCATGCAGAACACCCTAGACATAGTTAAGGGTACGCTCCCTCGCCCTAAAGAAGACAAAAAGGTCTACCCGACAACTCTCTGTGTGGCCGACTACAACAAGGGATACCATCCCAAGGACAGCATCACCAATTGGGATGCCCTATCCAAGCTTGCTTGCTCCACTATTTGACTAAATCTGTCAGAACCGCTTGCTCAGCATTACAGGAAGGTCTCTCTGGCATCTTTACTCTTCTCCACAATCGTTAATGCCTATGACAAGAACACTAGGGCCCGTCAAATGAGGCTTCAAGAAGCTTTCTGGTGTGCAAAGCACAACCCAAGTACTCCAATTGCTTTGTGGATTGGTCATGTTCGCATGGCGGCCAATGACCTCCTGTCCATCAATCAACTACCAACCAATCGACAAATCACTGATTGGCTGGTAGGTGGCCTCAATGCTTCTTGGTCTGCGGTCCGAGATTCAATTGTCTACACAGCCGCAGAGATTTTGTTAGATGATGCAATTGGCGCCTTGGAGGCGCATGAGGTCAGCTTGAACAGTTCTTCATCCACCAATCCTGTTTCTGTTTCTTCCGCAAACGCAAAGAAGTTTGCATGCTCCTACTGTGGCAAGTGAGGTCACAAGTCTTCCGAATGTTACAAATCAAAGATCAACGGCAAGACCAGAGCTGGGGCTGCACAGGTAGTCAAGCTGGGGGGATATTCTTCCTTTGATTATGATGACAAAGTGGGAGTGATCTACGAGTAACTGGAGTCAATCTACGGGTTGTTTTTAAAATTTCTTTTTATGCTAAAATATTTTTTTTGACCTACTCTTCTGATATTCTACTTCTGCTGGTACAATATCTTCTTTCTTTTTCCTTATCTCAGTAGAATGTTAGCTTGTTATCAGCAAGGGGGGATGTTGACATACAGAGCCCGTAAGCTAGTGATCATATGCTTGTATCTAGATATGCTTCTATCAAGCAGCCCATCTCTACATTACTACCGGCTCCTCTCTTAGCTTTCCTTTTGCTCACTGAATTCCATAACCTCATTCTCATGTCAAGGTCACCTCTGTGACTTTCCAGCAGATTTCTTGTTTTCAGTCCCTGCTGTCCCTCAACATTATTATGGTCTGCAGGTTGATGTTTGCCCCATCAGGAGGGGAAACCAGCAAATCAATATTCATCAGATACGAGGTGGAATTGCTAGTTGTTTCCTGATTGTTTTCTGCCTTGGAGATCAGTTGAACCAAGAGCTGAGATTCCAATTTTTTCTGCTAAATTGATCACATGAGCAACACATCCAAGAATTTGAGTCAAGCTTTCAAAGTGAGGGATTCAAATTTTGAGTTTGTGTGCCATCTTGGCATTGACAGAAGCATTATCTGCAGTGACAATATGTAGCTTGTCAATCACTGAGTATTTCTGGAGGGCCTCATAGAACAGTTCAGCAAGCTTTTTTCTGCTGTGATTGCCTACAAATTATAAGAAGGCAATCAGAATTTGAAATTGATGATTATTAAAAAAAGAAAGATTTAACCTTCAACATGAGGGACTGCAACAGCAAGATCTTGCATCTTAAAATCTTCATCAGTGAAGTGGGCTTTTATTTCTGTCAGCCTCTATGCTACTAACTAGGTTTTTAAAAGCACTTGGTTGTGCTATGAGTGTGTGCAAAGGTTGTCAGAATAACAACTCAGTTTTCCGCTCACATTTCTTATTCACCTTCCTAGTGGCTATACCAGTCTTTCAACCTCATGTTTTCACTGCTGTTCCAGCAGATTTCTTTCTCAATCCTAAGCTGTACCAGCCCATTCATCACTTTTCCAATGTTTCTTCCTGTCTGCTGTTCCAGCATCCTCATGTTCATCCACTGTATCAGTGACCTTCTACAATCATGTTATGCTTATAGTTCCTGTAGGCAATGCTTGTACCAAGCACTCTTTCACCCACAACTTAGCCTCTTTCTTAATGATTGTATTTAACCATCAGTATTCTGCTGCATAGTAATACACTCATAATGTTTGAGCCTAATTTTCCCTGACCCACTATTGCTCCTTGGTCCAATCTAAGTCCCTCAAGATTGTCCCTCTCAGCCTCAAAATATTGTTGTAAAATCTTAACAAAGGTTTGGTTTGGATTGGTAAGTCTATGAGGCAAAGGGATAATTAAGAGGATTCAGTTTTCACTGTAAAGCTTTACTTCTCAACCTTTATAAAAGGGAGGTAAATCCAGAATAAATATTCTATTGGATTCTTCCTGCTGAACTTGACAGGGAATGGTCTTGAGGAAGTGATAACACTTAATCTTTGGGTTAGCCTTTAACAAGAAAAGTGTAATCTGATAACAAATTGGGGAAGTAGTTCAAGATCACTCAGGACTTGTTAAAGTCACTACAGAAGTATTCAGGACAGACAATTGAAAGTGTGGATGATGATGGAAACAAATTCCAGTGGCAAGAACACTATGCAAAGATGTTGGGGGTAGATTGTTATCAGTTTGGGTGATGATTGAAGTTATTCTAGTGGCAAGAACACTAAATAAAGCTACCAAGAAGATTGGTGGACAGTCCTAGGGGAATGTTGACAACAATGATCTAAGGGCTGAATGCACTTTCTGTGGGACTAGGATGACTGGGGGAAAAATACTAGAGGAAGAAGTGGTTTATATATTCTCAAAGAGGCCTTGGAAGCGCTCAGAGGATGATTTGATGGACAACTGAGGAGCAGGGAGCTTTCCCATAGCTCTCATGCGCCTCATGAAGCTTAAAATAGATCATGTCTTGTACCATATGGCTCTGGAGGTGTTAAGTCCTTGAAGTACAAGTCTTGATCTGTTAAACATGGAACTTTTAAGTCCTTTTAAGTATAAACCTGGAACTGTTAAGTCCTTTGAATTATAAACCTGGAACTGTTATGTCCTTGAAGTATAAACCTGGATCTGTTAAGTCCATGGCAGCATGTGGTGAAGCAACACTAACTTTATTGAGAACCAGTGAGTGCTTCCACATGGTCTGAGTTATTCCTGGAGCTATTAACTCCATGGTTCATGTTTATGAGTGCTACCATAATTATTGGAGGCACTTGCAAATTCATAACACATATTTTGGGCACATCCTGGAGCTTTTAACTCTTTAAATTATATAGATGTTACATTAATTATTGAGACTATGCATAAGTTGATAATACATGATGTTAGCACCTCTTGTACTTGTTAAGACTATGTATTAATTGTACAATTTCAACAATAATTATTGTTATACCATGTAAAACCCTTTACACATAATTCAGAATGCTTGTACTATGCTTCAAGTGTTACTATTATTATGATATATTACAAGTAATAATATTATAATAATCAATATAATAAAATATGGTTTATCACAAGGAATGAAAATTGTTGCTCTATACCTTGTGAGTAAATATTAATGAATAAAAAATACAAATAAACAATAGAAGATATATACACATCATTGATGTGGTTCTATAATATATATCACCATGCCAGAAGTGAGGTGAATACATCACAGGTGACATGAAGATAACTCCAAAAGCAATTCAAGCCATACACTCAGTAGAAAGTGATTCAAATCTCTGATGAGGACAAAGGGGCCATTGTTATCATTATGGAGTATCACAAAAGTGATCATGGAATTTCAATGGTTGTTACTGAATGTCACCTGACATGTGTTCCCCTCACTTTTGGTATGGTGTATTATATTAGAAATGATATTAGTGTATTACTTCTAATGTAATAAAATTTAACAACTTATAAATTAGAGATAATAATCAATTGTAATGAGTAATAATTTAAGGATTGTAGCTACTTGGATAATATCAGGTATGCTGATATTATCTTTGTGGCTGACAATTAACATGAAGGTAGTAACATTAGGTGCTGTCCAGGAATCTTTTGTAAAGGATATCAATAACTGCTTGGCAAGTTAGTCATTTTTATGATGTTTTTGGATGGATGGTACATTCATGTCACATGAGTAGAAATTACATCATAATTGGTGGTCTTCACAAGCAGCATTGCATCTTTATTCACCAGGAAGATAAGATTGTGGAATGATTTTCTTTGAAAAAAGGCAAAAGGGATATCACAATTGGTGATCATATAGACCAAATCAGTTTTGGGTGTGTTGTTGTTGAGTTCAACCTAAAATCACACAAAAATCATAACAATAATATCAAATCTTCTTTGATTCATCAGGCTTAGCTCACCTTAAGTTGGACAATTCCCTGATCACACCATTTCTTCATATTGCACCATGAGTGCCTGGATGTTGGTTGCTAGCAAATGACATCAAGCAAGATCTGGTGGATGCTCCCTCCATTGACGAGTGCATCCCCTTGTTCACAGTCACTGCACAATGTAGTTTTGCAAGGACCTTGGACATGGTTGTGGTCTGAGCTCCTGAATGTCACTTTCTAGCAAATGACACACTATTTTTTGTGGTGTTGAGGTGTTTCATATGAGTTTTTTTTTTTTTTTTCAAAAAGTTGGGATTGACTAGTTGATGTTGCTGTAAAAGATGTCCATGAAAGGCTTTTGTGCTTGAGCTTTTGTCCTTCTTCAATTTTCTTCCACAAATTTTTCCAGAACATACAACAACTTGAAAAACCACATATCCCACCTTGTCTGGTTCTTTTAGATGAGTCCACACCCAACTGCGCTTGGATGAATTGTTTGCTGCCTCAGAGCATGCATACTGGTAGCTAATTCCACGAGAATTTAGATACTTAGCTGAAAATTGTGACACTACAGAAGAGCGCACTGGCAAGGAGAGATGAGGGTTTTGATTGAGACACATGGGACATCAGGATAGTGACAATCACCACATTAGGTTTCACTCTTTCTGCTGTATTTAGATGTATCGCTTCCTTCTATTGTTCTCTTTCATCATCCTTTTCTGTCTCTCTTTGTTGCACCAACAGGTGCATAAGTGTTCCATTCCTCCTCTTCATCCTTGTTGTCCTCCCATCATAGACTCCTCAGCTCATTGGCGCATATCTGGCATTTCTCAAAAATGTCAGCTGCACTGGCTCAGTTTAGCTCAAACCTAAACTAAACTTTTGCTATACTTTTTGCTAACCCTTGCTACATTTAGCAACATTTAGCAATGCCTCTAAACTGTTTGGCTGTACCCTGCTGTACCCTGCTATACTAATGCAGTCAAAGGCTGTGTGGCAAGTTACCATCACTTAATTTCAACTTTGCTGTGCAGTCAAATTGGCTCAACCGGTATGCATGCTCTCAGGTTGGTTGTCTTCAGATGCAATTTCTTCTATCTCAATTGTTGAAGGAGGGGGGTTATTGGTTATTTTTTGGTTGTTTTGGAGTTTGATTTTTGAGGGTGTCAGGGTTTTTTCATTTCATATTTATGGATACTTGATTTAATTTTTTTGTTGATAAAAAAAAAAAGAAAGCACCCCCGGGGTTCAGGGGCTTGTCCTGTGTTGAGGATTATGAGTATGCAGTTACAAACCTTGCATAGAACTATGTAGAACCTTGTAGATTTTAATACTCAAAGTGTATATATTATGGTCTTTCCTCTCTTGCAATAATAGCCCAGTTCACATTGGAACCTTTAACACCATTTTTAACCCACATGTCATAAAATTTTGACAATTTTTTAAGTGCTGAGATTGGTCCATGACAGCTAATTCTGATAACCAAAATTTCTATGAGAATTTTATGTTTAAAGGTGTTGAAAGCTCAGCTTTCGTGTTAAAGGTCCCAATGTGAACCGGGCTAATACGAAGGCTTTTCGTCTCTTTTCATTTATCACAACATCCCGCTTCGACTCAAACCCCGTCCCGACCCCCGGGACGATGCTAGAAGTCATCGCCTGTCAAATGTCTACCTGAATTCTACTATTCTTGTGAGGCTGTGCCTGTTCTCTTTGTCCGTGTCCTTTCTGTTACTGTTGTCTCTCATCTCTTCAATCTGTCGGGTGGTAGATCTCTCTCCGCTCTTTGTTTTTATTTCCTCTTCTGCTCTTATTCTTATCTACGTTCTACCTTGTCTCTGTTTCTAGTCTGGCTTTTGGTTATCAATAAACAAGTCTATAAGTCCAATACTGCCAATACAAACCACCAAGTCTTTCTTGGAAACTTGGTTCGGAGAAAACACTTCCGTTGAACGCTTGTCGAGCCAGCCATCAGAGCAGCCCAGCGGACAAGGAACATGGCACGACCGACAGACGGCCGGCCGAGCATCGACACTAGACTCCTCCCGCTGGCAGCGACTTCACAGGCCGCACCGTCCGCAGAAGCCCTCTCCCGGATCGAGACCGGAACCTGCTGCCATCCCTTCGCAGACATCTCGTCCGACAGTCGGCTGGCACGCTGGGCCCGCTCCATCCACGTCTTCCCCGCCGCCCGGCCCCGCTCTATCGCGGCTTCCGCCCACCACCAGCCCCGCCTTCCCGATTATCCTCCCTCGCTAAACCGCTCCTCCATCGTTCAGAATATCAGAGCTCGCAATCGCCTCGCCCAAAGGAGGTCTCACCAAGCTACTCCCGTCGACGAACCTCAGCTGTTCATTGTCGCCGCGAGGTACTTCATTCCTGCTGCATCAAAATCCGATTCCATCCCTGGCGAAGCTATCCCAAACAAGAAAGGGGAACCCTTGATCACGTTCATCTTGAGTCATGCGAATGGATTGCACAAAGAGGTAGGCAGGCGCGAAACACATACACACACACTCTCTCTTGCACTTGTTTTTTTTTTTTTTTTTTTGTGGTTCTCACCTCACAGCTCGGACTCGATCTAATGTGCTCGTGCATTATCTCTTTAGACTTGGGAGCCATTCCTTGCCCATCTTATCCTCTCCCCCGGCGGCCGAAACATCCAGGAAGTCTGGGCGCTCGATTGCGTTCATCATGGCGACAGTGCTCTCTTGAACCGCGACACGCTTGGGTTGAATTGTAAGTCTTGGGGATCCCTCTAAGTACCACATAGCATGAGGAGGCTTTGTTTTTCTTTGGGGGGACAGAGGCTGACTTTTTCTGGGGAAAAGTTGATTGGGCAGATCACGCTCGTGATTTGTTGAATTTTGTGTTGAGTTACCTGCCGGATCAAGATTCACATAGATCGAGTCTGCCGACGGTCTTACCTGTTCTGGAATGTGCGAATGGAAGGCTGTTAGAGTTGGACGGATGGGCGGGCGCGGAGAGTAGAACAGGGCCGAAGCAATGGCGCGGCCGACGGGTGGGGCTGATAGGCCACTCGTTTGGCGGGTGCGTATCGATGCTGGCGGCGGCGTCGATTCCAGGGCTGTTCGAGGAGGTGATCCTGGTGGACCCAGTGATCCGACCGACATACGACTGTGAAGCCGATAACGCTATGGCCGGGTCCGCCGCCACGCGTCATAGCCACTGGCCAAACCGCACAATCGCATTACAAAACTTCGAAAAAAAACGCACTTTTTTTGGCCGTTGGGATCCGCTCGTCTTGAAGCGTTACGTCCAGCATGCCTTGGTGGAGGAATCTAGCCCTAGTGGGCCCGTCACACTCAAGTGCAATAAGCTCCACGAAGCCTGCGTCTTCACTGAGCCCCATAACCGCCGCTCCGGCTGCTACTACAAGATGATGGACATGATCCAGGAGAGTCTCTCGGCCCATCCACAGGTGGATACTCCTGGTGATCCTTCTCTGCCATTTCGACTCTTCGTCATCCTTGGAAATCGCGCCCAATCGGTTGTCCCCGAAGAGGCCATTCCATCAGGAAGCTGCAAGCTTCGCTGCGTCGCCAGGTTGGACCAAGCTGGCCACCTTATCGTCCAGGAAACTCCCATGCAGCTCGCCTCGCTCATCTCTAACCATCTTACGCAACCATCCCCCCTTTCCTACCCCAATACGAAACCCAAATCCTCTCCTGTCTGCAAACTCTGACCATTTGTCCAATCATTAGACTGTATTAAACAAACTGTTCACTTTTTTTTTCCTCAGACTTCGACATTGTATTGCTACCAACATCCTGTGGTTGTAATTGTACTATCTCTTCTTCCACCCACTTCATTTTTATATTTCATCTCAAAATTTCCTCACACAAACCATGGGAACTCAGTCACCTCCTCATGAGCTTTTCACTGGGGCCTTACAACCTACTTTGTCAAGGTCATCACAGGAAATAAATATTCTCAGTATTTCCACTTTTGAGGGGGGGGGGGGTGGGTATAAACAATGCCACCATCTTGGGTTCATAGGTATCTGGTCAAGGAATATTTGAGCACAATTTATGCCGGGTGAGAGTCAGTAAGATGTATTGTGAATCAAGTGGGTTTGGGTACAATCCAAAGTCCCAGTTGGCACTGTGCCAATGGAGATTGAACAAGTGCCCAGGGGGCTTGATCTGTCAGCTTGGACAGGCCAGGGATATTGCCACATCCCCAAGTTCTGCTG
>SMGU01005741.1:0-14524 GCA_004348175.1 Puccinia novopanici
CACCCTTCAAGCCTCTCTCTCGTGCGACTTTGTCGCACGCTTAATACATGGTTTATTAGTAACAGTCAGGTGAATTTGTATCGTCAGGAGTTGCCATTACAACGACACCACACAAGACACGAGAGACGCGATCATGGAGAGCTGTGATGATGGCGCGCTTTGACGCGTCCGTCTGCCTCTCAAGGCGGAACTCTTTTGCGCAATTTCTTGGTAGCCCAAGTTTGAAGGCTAATGCTTTATAGATGAGAGCGACTTTGACGCGCCCTCCGAACCAGAAAGGTTGGCCGTATGGACAGGACAGCGGTCTCCTTGATACGCCTGACGGGGTCGTATTTGCGCGAACGGAGAGGGAAGCATTTTTTTGTAGGCTATGGCCGTGTTATGTGGTTATGGATGTGCCATGCTGGTGTTTTTGCAGTACTGAGCACTCAGTTGAGGTAAAGTCCATCTTTTCGCACAGGCTGAGCAGTAGTTTTGTCCGAGTTTTGTCCGAGTTAAATCTGGTTTTCTGCCCGTGCCGTTTACCTTCCTCTCCTGCTCGGCCGTCCTCCTCCCTGCTCTCTTCTGTCTGCATCCATCAGCAATCCTTTCCATCCTCATCCTCCACTCCCATCTCCACTCACTTCATCAGAAGAACAGGCCAGCCAGTGACTACTTGCTCCCTGCTCGATCTTCTTTAGTTTCAGCCACCAGCTCTCTCACACTCACAGTCCGCTACATCTGAAACCACACGAACCAAAAACCCCTGTCCGAGCTCACCTCCAACACACAACCTCGACTCTCCGGCCCTCTGGTATCGTCCAAGCGCCCCATCACTCTCCTCGTTCGCACAGGCTCAGACGCATAGGCAAAAAAGCAAAAAGAAAAAAAAGAACGAAACCATCCCCTCACCACCCTCCAACCCTGCTCAGACACACTCTACACCGTCTTTGACCTTGTCCCAGCGGTCTGGCCGAGCCCCCCAGGCCAACATCCTCTCGCACTTCCTTCTCATCTGAGCTGCACCGATCGTCAGCGAACATTGACTGTCGCGTGGAACACCAAGCTTCGACTCGCTCCACAGGTAATTACCGTCTCCTCAGGATTCGATCCATTTATCTATGCTAGCCAGTGTTGTCAATAACCAAGCCAACAGAGCGCTGATTGCGCCCATGTTGCTCACCCCATCCTCTTACCCTGCCTGAACTCTCGCCTCGTGCACTCCCTGTTCCTCTCCAACGCCCGTATGGTCAAACCACTAAATCCCCTCCCCTCTCACCGCGACATTCCAGAACGAGCTGGCTGGTCAGGCATCCTGATCGACGCGTGAATAGTACTTTGCATTCGCACTGGTGACTACTCCATACCTTGCTTGGTCTTTGTCGGTAAGGCTTTGTCCCAATCGCGATTAAGAAAAAAAATCAAGCTGAATTTGGTGTCACTATAACCCGAAACATACTCTTTCCCCTGATTCGTTCATCCACTTCTTGACACTTTAGCTTTCCGTTAATAATACAAGTTCCACAGTTTTCTAGACGCCCGCTCTTTGCAACTACTCAGTGAAAAAATAAATCACGCTTCTCGTGTCTTTTGTTTCGTTTGTCAGCTTCTCATTGATGTCGTACAATCCTTCTTGAACAACGCCAATACACGGGAACTAATCTTTTTTTCTTGTCAACCGCGATATACAGACTCTCCACACGAATACGTCTCAGTTCCGAGCCTTATCCGCGTGATTCGTTTCATCTCAACACTCGATTGTCTCAATTAAGCACTTACGCCTCGATTCATCCACACAACGCGTTTGAGCACTAATTACCAGTTGGCGCACATAAATGGCTGTGAGTCTCTTCCTCCCTTTGAAAGTTCCATCTTTGTGTATGGCCATGCTGAAGTGTCCTCTTCTTAGCCTCCCACTAGACACTCCTCTCGCCTAGGTGGCGTTGCCATGGCCACCGCCTGCAAAGAAGATGAAAATGCCGGCGCCAATCTTATTGGGCGCCAGCCTGCTGGAAAGGTACTTCGGGGGCGCAAAGATCTCGCCTCTACCAATGGTACAGCCAAAGTCAGTCATTATCATTTTTGTTTCGTACTTCAGCCTTTCTCTTACCCGTGACCTGACATGAATTTTGGTCAACTTCATTCAGAGCCTTACGACTACCTCTAAAGCCTCTGCTATGTCGACGACTAATGGACGGAAAAGGATTCTTGACGATCGGACCAACAACGTCAAGACAACTTCTGCTGCCTCCAACGCTAGTATCAAACCCCCAACCAAATCGGGACCATTGACGCGTAAAACTTCCAACGCGGCAACCAAGAAGCCACTCATGGTCCTTGACGAGGTTAAGCCAAGCGAGGCCCCGTCTAAACGCGCAATCAAGCCTATCAAGAAAGAATCGTCCACACGCCCTATTACCCGCAAAGCTTCCACAACCGATGTGCAGCAGAATGCTGGAATGTTTGAATACGCTGGTCCATCTGGGCAGGCCAAGGCTGCCTCATCCAAAACATCAACAGCTCCTCTCGCGCACCGACGACAAGCCTCACGCTTAAACAAAGGTGCTCCATCCAACACGATAGAAAATGGTCTATTAGAGGCCCCCTATGACGCTGGTCATGTGGCCAAGAAAGTCCGCACCAGCGAACCTGACGAAGCTCTGAAGGAGAACCAACCTGACCAAAATCTTGGCAAAGAAAAAGTTGTCAAGAAAGAAGCTACGCGTTGGCCAAAAGTCAACTAGCACCAGCTCAGCAGAAGGCTGTTGAACACGACTGGAAGATCTAGATGAAGGTGATGAAGAAGACCCCTCATGGTCAAGGAATATGTCACAGAAATCTATCACTACATGAGGGAATTGGAGGTAGGTCCCCTCTCACAACCTAGCTCACGCGACATGTCAGAGTGAACTAATGTTAGCCGGTATTCTGCTCCAGCTGGAGACCCTCCCTGATTCAGACTACATGCTTCGACAGAGCGAACTCACTTGGAAGATGCGCGGGGTACTGGTTGACTGGATTATCGAAGTTCATTCCAAGTTTCGATTACTCCCGGAAACCTTGTACTTGGCAATTAACCTCATGGATCGCTTTCTCACCAAAAGATCAGTAGCCTTGATCAAGTTCCAGCTGGTTGGGGTGACGGCCCTCTTCTTGGCTTCCAAATACGAAGAGGTTATTTGCCCTAGTGTCACCAACTTTCTTTACATGACCGATGGCGGCTATGACTGTGATGAGATCTTGAAGGCAGAAACTTACATGCTGGAGATGCTAAACTGGGACCTTCGTTACCCCAACCCGTTGAACTTCTAACGCCGAGTGTCCAAAGCCGATAATTACGACATTCAAAGTCGGACATTTGCCAAGGTTTGTTCGCCCGATGTGTCACTAAAATTGTGAAGGGTCTGTCAGCTTACCTTTTCTGCTGTATTTCAGTACTTCATGGAGATATCTATTGTGGATTATCGCCTTGTGGCAACCCCCCATCCCTTTTGGCCGCCGCATCCATATGGCTTGCCAGGAAATTGCTAGGTCGTGGAGCCTGGGACGCTAACCTGAGACACTACTCCGGATACGACCAACCCGAAATTCTCCCTGTTGCTCAGATCATGCTTGATTATGTTCTCCGATCTGGATGCAAGAACCTCGGCATGGGCTCGACCCGAACTTCGTCGTACAGGCTAGCTACGAAGGCGGCAATGAACACAGCAATCTATTTAAGAAATACGCTACTCGTAAAGTGAGTTGATGCCCACATCTTTCCAGTAATTGTTTTGTCGACGCCCCTAACAAACACCCTTGCTTTCTGGTGCAGTTCTTCCGTGTTAGTGAGATTGTTAGAGATTGGGCGGTAGACCGATACACGTTCGAAACCCCGACGGGCTACGAGTGGGACAAGTTAGAGGAGTGGACGTCCAAGTCTATCAAGAAATTGGCCACGACCTCAAGTGGCACCCAGCGAGCCAGCCGCCTTGCCCAGGAGTTCTATGACGATGATGATGAAGAGGAGATGGACGATGACATCGACGAGCAACTGGAAAACGACCTTGAGATCTCCGAAACTGACGATGAGGACTACTGAGCTTACCATCTCCCTTCTTAACCCCTTGCCATTCCCCCTTCTTTTATTGAAAACCGCGCTCCCTGCGACCCTCCGCTTTTGTGAAGTCAATCTTTTCCTCTAATTGTAGTCCATGCTCCAGCCGGAGCTTCCATTCCCCCTGTCGCCCATTTCCCTTAGTATAATGTAGGGTTCCTATTCCCGAATCTTCCTCCACCCGCTTTTCCCTAGTCCATGTGTGTCACGCTTATTCCATGCTTCACATAGAAGTTGATTGGTCTTTTTTTTTTTTTTTTGGTTATCGAATCAGTCACCTTTTATTCCCCTTTTCTCCCTTCATCAACACATAATATATACACATATATATGATCTTCATATTGTAGTCTTGTTCTTTTCATAGTCTGCCGGTTGTCTAGTCCTCTGGCTAACTTGAGGGCCACGACTGGAGTTTGTGTGTGTTAGCTCAAGGATATGTGTGTGTTTTGTGAAGTGTCAGATGATATTCTCTCGTGTCTTTCTTGCGCTCCTTCTCTTCCTTTCCTCCTCCTACTCTATACTACCTGTGACACATATCTACACACACCCTTCCATCTTGCTTCTTGGTAATACAATCCCCTCTTATATGGTCCTCTCCGATCCCCCCCCCCATGCCTGGGTTGGCGTGTCGTTCACACGGCTTCGTCGTGCGCGTCTTGGCTGCCTCTTATGTCTTCATGGCTATACACAGGTGTGTCCATAAGGGCATGCCATTATTAATGGGGCAGCAAATAACACATGTGTAACAACACACCTTTGATCATGGGAGACCCTCTTTTTCTTTGGGACTTGGTTTCGCTGTCAAAGAGACCCCCCTCAGGGCTTGCAATATTTTTGGTTGATACTGGTGTGAGTGAGCATCCAAGTCAAGTTGTGTAGGTCTTTCATTCAAGTGTTGTTGGAGCCACGTTGTTGCCATTAGTAAAGTCCACAAACATCATCACCCGCATAAATATGTCCTCCACGTGTATCACTACTGCGATGTGCATCAGCACTGCAAATGTGGGTTTATTGGGACTGACATACCCATGGCGCACTGCTTTCTTCCCAAGCAGTTGACACCAGTTCTCACCAGACTGTATGTCCACTTACACACATTCAAGTTCCTTTTGTCACCTCCTCTGCCTTCTCCAAAAAAAAAAAAAAAAAAAAAAAAGATCATGGATGCAACCATGGGATTCCACTTGGAGAAACTCCTGGCCAAAACCTCCCCATCCTCCAGCACACTGGCCAAGGCCTGATGGGCCTGGGGAGGCTTCTTGGCTGGAAGGGGGATGAAAAGCAAAAGTTGCTTGATGTCTGTGGGTGGGAGCTATGCAGGTCTTCTCCTCATCAACCTCTTCTCTCTGTTCTTTTTCTTTTAATCATGTCACCTTTGTTTTCTCCAGTCCAACAAATGTGATTGTTTATTCAAGATCCTCTTGCCTGAGGATCCCACACCTTGGCCTCAGTTGTACTCAGCCTATTTAACTTGTCTCAGCTTCTTGAATAATAATACTCATTATTTCTTGACCACAACTGCTTCCTGGTGTTGGCACATTAGCCCCAACATTCAGCACTAACTGTAGCCCCTTAGGCTTAGGTTGAGTTGATTGGTTATTTTCAGACAATGTCTGATTAAGAATATTTTTTTATTTAAAACATCTCCCTCTGTGACATCACTGTTTTTCTTTACTTGCTCTCCTGGTGGAGATTTTCTCACTTCAAGAATATATATTGTGAATCAAGTGGGTTTGGGCACAAGCCAAAGTCCCAGTTGGCACTGTGCCAATGGATCTTGAACAAGTGTCCAGGGGGCTTGATCTGGCAGCTTGGAAAGGGCAGGGATGTTGGCACATCCCCAACTTCCGCTGGGCTGATAAAAGTTCTTGGCCAATAAGGCCATTTGTTGACCATCTCTTTACTCTCATTCCAGAAGATGGTCAATGTCAGAGGCTGTATCACCCCTGTGCCAACCTGCAAAAGATAACTGGTCCTCTCTTTCCCTTGCCTCCAGAATAGCCACTCTTGACCTTGCCTCCAATAACCATTTTTTTTTTTTTTTAAAAAAAAACCACTGGCTGTCTCTGTCTTTTTCTTCACTTCTCATTTTCTGCAGCCCAAACAAGTAGCAATAGGAGCTTACCTCATTAAAAAAAACTAAAAAAAAAAATCATTCAGTTTTTGGAGCCTGTAGTAAGAAATAAACAAATCTTATCAATTGTTTTTTTAGTTGTGGTGCCTTGACTTGGCTTCGGCCAAGTGGGACTTTGTCATGACCAACCCCGACTTTGGCATGTGCCTAGCGGGGATTGGGCCAGTGCCAAGTGCACTTGAAGCTTGGCCAAGCGGACTTGAGGCTTGGCCAAGTGCACTTGGCCAGTATTTGCCCTGACTTGGGTGAGTGCCCAGATGCACTTGATTCACAATAAAAAATACAACCAAAGGTAGTAAAAAGACAAAAGAAGAAAGTCTAGAGTCAAGAAGATGACTTAACTGGATGTTGAAATCCATCCAGGTGGCTTTTTGTGGTTTTTAGAATGTGTAGTTGTAGTTTTTTGATTGACCAACAGCTTTAGCTGTGCCACACTGAGCTTGGAAATGTGCCAAGAATGGTGGCTCCTCCAATTGGGAGAATCAAGCTCCTTGGGCAGTACATTTCCAAGCCACCTGGGCACAAACCCAAGCCCCCTGGGCACAGTGCCAAGTGGGACTTGGGTTTGTGCCCAGAATAGCTTGCAACACCATGTTCTGATAACAAATGGGGCAGTATTTCAGAATCACTCAGGATCTGTTGAAGTCACTACAGATTGCAAGAGTAGACAAGGACAGTGTAAGTGATGGTAGATGGTTTGTGTTTAGTGTAAGGGTTGGAGTCCCTCACTGATATGTGATGCTCAAAAGTTCTAGAATGGTGAATTGAAATCTAGGCTTGGGGACAATAGATAAATGGGAGAGAGAGGATCTCTCTTTAAGTAGTAGTGCAATTCTGATAATATAAAGGAACACATAAGGGAAGAATGGGAAAGGGGAAGTGCTTACCTAGACAGGAGAGAGAGGATCTCTGCCGTCTAGGTGAGGAAGGGAAGGTCAGCCTAATACTGACTGCACCTGTCATCACATTTGTGAAAACCTGGTGAAACCCAATGGAGGGAGGGTTTCCATCTAGTGGCAAGAACACTGATAAAAGATACTGGTTCAATATTTTATAGGCTACAATAGGCTTATATAACTATTGTTGGCTAATTCTGTTGACTGGTTGAATCTGGGGGAAAATCCAAGAAAGGCTGGTGGCTTATATACGCTTTTTGACCACTACCTGTTAGCGTAGCCCCAAAATTTACCCATCAAGATTTGGATAGCGTTAGTCTTATTCTCAGGCCACTAAACTAACAGCTAGTGTAGCAGTTTTGTTTTTCCCACAAATATTTGTAGCGTTGTGGTCTGTTTTCCTGTATTTCTGGAGGGAAAAATTAAAAATTTCTACTTTTATCACACAACCACTCAAGATATGGCCAATAAAACCTCAAAAATGGAATTTATGGACAAAATAAACCCTAGTCACCCACTGGAACCACCCTCATAACTCTACTGGTTTAGAAGATACACGGATTCTGCCAGAATAGTCAATTGTTGGGGGTATTATTTATTAATTATTACCCATATTTCATCATTTATGAATATATATATTGAATTCCTTTTATATATTCCAAACCACAACTTGACCCATTTATTTCATATTGAATTCTTTTCATTCTGTTTGCATATCAAAGGACTGCATGACATTTGTACAGCAATATTCCCTCAAAGCTGTGTAGGGCTGTGATAATGCTGTGTAAAGCTGTGTAGGGCTGTTCTAATGCTGTGTAAAGCTGTGCTAGGGCTGTGTTAAGGCTGTGCAGCTAAAATCCCTCATATTTTACTATATAAGGAGGCCTTCTGCCTGCCATTTGTATCCTCAGACCATCCCATCATCCCATCACTCACTGGGCATTGGTCAACCACTCATTCTCCCTTTAGTATCCTGATTATCTTGCCCTTATCAACTCTTATCAACCCTTATATACTACCTTACCTCACTGCAATACACACACATATATATTGACTTCATCTTTTATAAAAGGCCCTTGGTTCAATTCCACCTGAGCACAACTTCCTCAACAGTGGCCTTGCCCAACTAGGCTATTTCTCCATATACTCCACCCAGTCTTTATTATATTTTATAACCCAACCCAAAGGACCTGAGTTCAATTCCTGTTCTCAGCATCTTCTCCATATTCTCTTTAATCCACCTTTCTCAACACAGTTCATCTCCATCCATCCCTACATTCTTCATCCTCACTCACCCTTGCCAAATAACAACGTCCTTGGTTCAATCCCCACTCTCAGCAAACATCACAAAGGCCAACATTGAAGAATCCAACCATCAACCTGAACCCTGAAACCATTCCATAACACCAACATCAACATATTTTGTCAATCAAACAGCTCCCTCTATCACGTTAATAAAAGCTGCCAAGCATACCTTGGTGGTCTTGTTTTCTGATAGCATAGAAAGACAGAGCTTGCAACTCCACCATACCTTTCTCAATTCAGCAAAAGGTTCTAACAAGCACTTTTGAGTCTTACAGCGTTAGTTGTAAATTTTTGAAGTTACGCTACCCATCAGCGTAATTTATTTTCCAGCTAACAGAATTTCAGCTGAAAAATAGTGTAGCTACTCTTAAGCTAACAAGTAGTGTAACTGATCTCCAGCTACGCTGCACTACAATCAAATTTTAGAACTAACACCACAACTAACAGAAAATTGAAGGCATTTTAATAAGGTCAAGTGGCAGTGCCAACCGTGCTGGAGTGGGAAGATCTACAGATTGTTGTAAAGCTCAAAAGTGTCAATGAAGACCTTTTGCTGAGTGTAGAAAGGGATGAATGAGGATACCTCTGCCTTTCTGTGGTTCTAGACACTAAACAAGCCCCCCAATCTTGGATTGGAAGTTTTAATAAAGTGATAGGAGGGGTCACTGAAAGAAAAACTCGCTCAACTGCTTGCAGTTGATCAAGTTTTTCTTCCAGTGGGTGTATCAAGATACTGATGTTGTTGAGAAGGGGCTTGGGGTTCAGATGAGAAAGGGTGTTGGAAAGGTGAGTGATAAGAGGGGGAATTGAACAGAGGTTGGTGTTGATAAAGAGGGGTTAAGAGTGATGAGTGATGGTGAGTGATGATGATGTGTGATGATGATGATGATGATGATGATGATGATGATGAATACTGATGGAGAGTGTTGAGTTTGAAAGAGGGAATAGCATAATGGCAATTGAACCTGTTAGACCTAGGTCTTGACCAGGGATTGAACCAAGGGGCCTTATGAAAGGGTAATGAGGGGTGTTATTTGAGATTTAAGGATTGTAATATGTAAGTGTGTCTAATATTGTAAAACTATAATATAGAGAGGCTAATAATATAGAGTGACCAGATGGATAGTATTTATAGGGGATAAAGACTAATAAGGGTGTGTGTAAAATCTGATGCTAGAATCTGGTGAGGAAGGGAGGAACAACTGGAGGAGAGCCCCCTTATATAGACAAAGGTGAGGGAATTTAGCTACAAGGTGAGAGTGGAATGAGGGATTTTGGCTGGCCTAGCTACACAGCATTGAGGGATTTATGCTAGACTGAGGGATTTGTGCTGGCCTGAAAATGCCATGGAACACAATGGAACAACCAAAAAATGAGGGGAAAAAAGTCTTCAGGTCATGTGTATGCACAGCCTGTCAACAAAAAGGGGGTGTAAAGTGAGGAAAAATAGCTCAGACCCTATATCAAGTGAGTGATGCTCAGCAAAATCAACAAGATAGGGGTAGAGAGTACATGTGACTGCATGACAGCCTGCATGGGATCTGCATGAGCCTGAATGAGACCTGCATGTATGTCTACATGACCATGTAATGTGTGTAGAGGTTTGTTGTATGTAAATGTTGTTGTATGTGTATGGTGTATGTAGTATGTTGTTGTGTTGGTTGTGTAATGTACTGAAGGTTGTGTAAGGGGTGTGATATGTAAATGATAGTGGTGATTGGTGATATGTACACCAGGAAAAAAAGTAAGGAACCTCCATGAAGGTGGCTCTACTGTATCCCAGTTGTATCCCAGTTTCTATCTCTTCTGTATCCCTCCCTTATCCTTGGTGTATATACTCCCCTATCTCCATCCTTTCAATTGAAGAAATGAAGGAAACAAACAACCATGTATAAATTCATGTAAGGCCAAACCTATGAAATTATTTGTCTGAAAGATGGTCATTTATCAGATAAGCTATCAGAAAGTGAATTATATCATGAATCTTTTAGAATCAGGCACCTATTCCTGATTTCCTATGATTCAATTCTGATGTTCAAACTATAAGGAAATTCCAAGCAAAACCATGATGAATCACTATTATATCAGTTGATGAATTGGCTAAACTGTCTGGAAATATATGTAAAAATCTATTGATAATTAAAAAAAGAGCCAAAAAGGTGGCCCCACTCAAGCTGACACCTTGAATTCCTTCAAAACCAATTAGCAAATCAATCTACAACAGAGATTGGTTAATTGTTACAAAATTTCTGAAGCATCATTCAATGGAGTGTATTTTGCTGACAACTTAAGGTGTGGTTGTGATAATAGAGATTGGGGTTTCTTCTATTCCTAGGATATTGCAATTTTGATTTACAAGCATGGAAAAAATTAAAAACTATAATGAAATGAAGAATAGAAATGGAAATTCATTTTTCAAATACGACCATCAGAAATTTCAATGAGGCAAGACTTGTATCATAGATCCATATTTGATTGAAACTATTTTGAAAGTCTTCCCTTTCAATGGAAATTCATGTAAAAAAGTCACTGCAGCAGATCAGGGAGGGAATTATGGACTCAGAAAACCAATCCTTTTGAAAATATTTGATGTGGGAAAAAAGGTATATGCCACAACATTCCCAATTAAATTTTTATACACAGGCTCTCTTTGAAAATCCTGGAAAAAGAAAAGATAATTTAAATAGATCTATGTGTTGCAAAATAATAAAATGATGGATGGTTTTTTTAGTTGTGTCTTAGAAAAATGTTTTCTTTTTTAAATTTGAAATTTCTTTATAATTTAAATATTCCTGCATAAATTTGCTTTTGAAAATCACCACAAATCCTCAAAACACTTATAATTTTTCTGGGAGTGATCTTACAAATTCAGGTAAATTTTGCACCCATTTGGAAGGGAAATTTTTCAAGTGTTGTATATCACCATGGTAGTTTTATTTCAGTCACAGGTAATTTGATTTAATTGTTTTGGAATTGGATCCCACATTCCCAAGGTCCCCAATACATCACCATCTGGAACATCCAACAAATTAAACATGGCCGTTGTAAGACTTTTCACTCATTTTTGTTTGTGAATTCTCATCTGAAATCAGCTCTATACTTTTACTTTGACAGCCCCTGTCCAACCCAAGCATGGCTCCACAGCTTTCACCCACTCCCAACACACCCAGGTTTAACCCATTATGAATCTTTCTGATGTCACTGAAGTCAAACATTATAGCTCAATAACATTATTGAATTCTAAAGATGATCTTCCAATGTACCTTTTTCACAGGCAAACTTCATTATATCCTGATCATCCAATAAATAAATGTGAATCTACCATGTGATAGTTTTATCTCAAACACATTTATACATAGCTCTGTGCAAGAACCCACTGAAAAATATCACATTGTTTTTTTGTTCAAGATACAATAAATAAAGAATTCCTAGCTCTGGTTCACTTTTTACTGAAATATTTCCATGCTTCACCTATTTTGGTGATTGGTTTGGTTAATTTGTCTGAAAACTTCTGATAAGAAGGTGGAAGATTTGATCTGCTCTCTGGGAGATAGCCTCTTGGTGTACACATGGGTTCAAGATTGAACCTTCCCAGTGGAAAGTAGCCTTGCATCCTGAGTTGGTAAGCACCTGGGAAAAAAAAAAAGATAGGTATCTTTCAAGAAAAATATACCTGCCTATGAAGAGCTTTTCCTGTGTTGGGTACAAGAAAGCTTTCTGCATGTTTAAAAGGCCGGATTTGGGATAGTATTGAAAGTGGATGACATGAGAAATTATAATTCAGCCTCAAGGAACCCATATGATAGATTTCATCTTCTGGAAAAGAGAGTTAATCCTTTTTGCTCCAAGTAAGAATAATGATAATAATCATATCAACCGAATCAGCCTGAACCTAAAGTTTCCTGGTATCCTTGATTCATTTTATAATAAGTATGTACATCCAGGTTCCACAGTTATTTGGATTAAGACAAAAAATACAATTTCAATTCCTTGGTTTTGAGTTTTTCATGACTTGAGTTATCAGGAAAGCTAGTATATTGAAACAGGGATAGGGAGGAACCACTGAAAATTAAATTATTGATTATTTATTTTCTTTTCCCTAATATTATATCTTGTGTCATATCATGATTTTTTTTTTGATTAATTGATTCTTTTTCCATTCATAATTTTGTTTCCCATGTTTTTTGGATTTCTCCATTAATTTTTTTACAAAGTTGATTTTTCCATTTTATTTAACTCTTAGCTTCAAGCTGCCTCCCATTTACATTTAATCCAAAAATCTTTTCTACTTTACTTTAGTTTTTTCCCTTCTATTATCATATTTAAGCCTTTATGTATGAATTATTGTTTACATTACCCTCTGGATATTAATTTAAATAATCTCATTTAATCCTATGATAATCATTGCAATTTCAATGTTTCTTAAGATTCTGTCTCCCACTATATATAAAGCCATTTTGATTTGATTTAAAATGTTTATCATGTGTCTCTTGCATTTATATGGTATAATACTTTATTTCTCTTAATTTGTTTGTAAAACTTGAAGTCTTTTGACTTTCCAACTGATAAGGGAAGATTAATTATCTTTTTGTAGGTGGGGGATTTTAATTTACCCATGGAAATAATAACAAATTAATTAGATGAATGAAATAAACTCTCAATTTGAATTAATTACTTGAAAACATGGAGTAAAGTGTATGGTAAGAGGAAATTAGGACTTCCTTATTTCAATTTTGGATGGGGGACAGATAATTAAAATTGACAATCAAATTTCTAAAAATATGATTGCAACAGAAACCCTATATAGAAACTAAAAAACAAGACATGAGCACAGATAATGAGACCTAATGGACCATGGAAGTAATTACTGATGAATTGTTGGGTTTGATAGAAAATACATATAAATCAGATTACTCAAAGGACAATGAAATAAATAAGCAAGTCAGAAGATAATTCATTTGATGAAAAATATAATGAGCTATTTGGGATATCTTTGATCTTTGCACAAGGTTCTGTTGCCAACATGTTCTTCTGAAGCATCTTTTAATTTTAGAACAACATTCCCTAATTTTTTATTTATTTGGAAGGAGGAACCAAAATCACTACATTTATCAGTAGTATGGAGAGGTGGAGGAGGAGGATTGGTCTTGTTCTCAAATTGAGAGGTTTTCCAGAGGACTTTGAAATTGCCATTGGCATGAGAAAAGTCAATGATGGAATGGTGTCTGGTAAACACCAGACCATGACCAGTGTTGTTGGAAGGGGGAGGAATAGGAGATCCAGAGTGTTTGTAAATGTCGGAAAAGATACCATAGGTCCAAGGTTTAAGATCCTCTTTATCTTGATTTATCTTGTTATGAAAATCATTGAAAGTTACCATCACGTTGCAAGCAAAATTATGCTCATTTTTAAATCTCCATCACAAATGCTGATCAGAGGAGGGAATGGCATAATCCATTGCAGCTTTTTGGTTGCCTTGCCAAGCCATTTCAAAGAGAGAGTGAATCTGTTCAGCAATTAAATCATTGTGGGATTTGAGTCTGTCCCACAACAGATTTTCCCAAATAATCTCTTCTTCAGAAAGGTCAGGGTGGTAGGCATAAATACCTGAAACAGAAACACCAAATGAGCATCAGGAAGGAGGGTATGAAAGCAAAATGAGATTTGCTTACCTCCTGATTTTCCAGTGTCAGAGCCTTGACACAGTCTTATACCTCTCATAGAACCACCCAGAAGGTTAATGTTAGGTTTGTTGTCCATGCGGTTCAAGGCCATCTGGTACAGGTCAGATATGATTTCAGAGAGAGTGAGAAAAATGGGGGTTGGAGGTTTGGAGAAGGAGTGAACATTGGGAATCAATTGGGGATTGTGTGACTGAGAAAGGATACAGTTACAGGAGTGGTAGCTGTGCTTAGGGAGTTGGATGAGAGGTTTTCTAATACTGGCTCCTCGGATGGGGAAATGAGAATATGGTTTGCCGGAGTTGCTGAGTGCTCACAGGCAACCTTTCATTCAGCTCTGGCAAAATTCTTGGCGGTGATGGAGGCATACTGACAAGGGGGGCCATCACACTGTGGCCTTTTGGGTACCACAGATGACCCAGCCATAGCTCCC
>SMGU01005742.1:0-11081 GCA_004348175.1 Puccinia novopanici
CTCAGAGGATCTTTACCAAACATTTTTATTTGACATAAAGGATTCCCACACCATATGCATATGTTATTAAACAATATTACACATGTAATATGCCACTGACACATGCAGCCTAAATCAAGCCATGATTTCCTACAAGAGGGAGTCCCTGTGAATATAATCACCCCCCCCCCAACAAACAAATAGAACTGCCTCACTTCCTTAAATATTAAAGTTTCTTCTAACTAATATCCATTGAATTTCTGGAAATGGGCATCTGTCTTGAGTTTCTTATTGCAAGGTGATGGCTTGATTGTTTGCGCTCCTTTGGCATTGGCGGGTATGATTGCGTGTGGCCAACCTGTCACGCATCTCGGAGCACCTGTCAGCGGATTAGGCGGGGGTCCCCGATCAGGATGTCACAGTATCCCCCGACTACCAGCCAATGCCCACCGAGCAAGTCTTGCCGGAACAGCGACGACCGACTCAAGCAATGGTGCGTCGCTGTCCACTTCCACTGCGTCATTCTCATTCGCCAGCATCATCATCTTGACATGCTGACTTGGCTGCCCTCCTCGCGTACCATTTAGAGTGTAACCCTCCACACAAGTCTCGGCGATTTAAAGATTGAGGTGTTCGCTGAGGCGGTCCCTCGCGCGGCAGAGGCAAGTGACGTGTACTAGAAAGCTGTCTACACCCTGTTGGTTAACTGCTGACTCGCCATCATCAAGAAAAAAATAGTAGAAAAAATCCGATCAGCTAATAATTAATACCTTGCTCCTTTCCGGACCGTCGTTCCCATCGTTTAGAACTTTTTGGCGCTTTGCGCTTCCGGTTATTATGACAAATGCATTTGGCATCGCAATATCAAAGGGTTCATGATGTTGAGTAGACTTTTCTGTTGTTGCTCTTGTTCGCATCATGCGTTGGTTCCAGAGGTTGATTTTTTTTATATTTTTTTCGATTTTCACTGGTCACATGAGTAAATCTAGACAGACTGGGGATCCAACTGGAACCGGAAAAGGTGGCCAATCGATCTGGGGAAGACCCTTCGCGGACGAAATTCGGTCAACTCTTAAATTCAACCAACGCGGTATTGTGGCTATGGCGAGTAGCGGGAGAGATACAAACAAGTTGGTCGTCTCCCGTTCAATCTCTTTCTTGCCTCAAACGCATCTTAGCATCTCGGGAGCTGATAACTTTTTTTGGAATCCAGGTCCCAATTTTTCATCTTATATGCAAAGCAGCCTCACTTGGATGGCCATTACACTATTATCGGTCGCGTGATCGATGGCGCCATCAATGGCACGCTTGATCTGATGGAGAAAGTCGCTGTGAATGAGAAGCACAGACCAGTGCAAGAAATCAAGATGACTGGGGTAAGCGGAATCTTCCTTGTTTAGATTCGTGTTTTCTAAGATTGTTCTATATTGTTTGATGATTTATGTTGCGTCTCCAGGTCACTATTCACGCGAATCCCATTGCCGACAAAGAAGCCGAACGGTGACGGATTAATTCCCTTGTCCTCGTGACATTTACACAATTTTCTGTGACGAAATTTCAACATCACTTTCTTTTTGATGTTTGTCATGACTATATGAAGCTCGGTCAAGATCATGATCATGCATAACAGTCTCAGATATTACATTACATGTAACCCAATAGATAAATCATGGATCCACACCCCCACTATTTCTCAATCCCAAGGCTCACAGTTCAGCAACCATCAAACATGAATTGCGAAGCCTTTTTACCCTGGCAGCTATAAATAAACGTTACAATGGGAAGGTATTTGATTTGCCTAGCATGAAGACAAACGAGCAGGAAATGGTATCCAGCGGCACAAGAGGATACGCAGGGTGATAGATTAAAGTGACATGTTGCAATGTCCTGAGGAGGGAGTGGGGCCAGGGGCACTGAAGTAGATGATACAAACGCGACAGGTGCGCCGCGCCCGACTGGTGATTCGATATGTGCCAATTCTAGCTTAACAAACCTCATCGACCGGAGCCTCGCAGCTCTCCTTCGGAAGTCGCACCTCGCCCGATTTTCGAGTGGCTTTTGCTAAGCAAAATGCCAATGAAGCATCCAATCTTTCAAGCGGAGTCTTCGCTTCGAGCGGTATCACATACTGCGACGCTCACTCAGAAAGGGGGACGTTCAAGTGTGCGGCAGGTACCACCAAAACTTCCCGGAAATGTAAAGTGGGGCAAAGCGGGTTCACTCATGGCTCCGTGGTGTGTTTGATAGTGGTATATAAATATGTGTTTGAAGTTTACTTCTCACTTAAAAATGAGCGATTTGTTTGGGGGCAGGAGGAAAAGATAGTTGATAAAGAAGGCAAAGCCAAGTGTTAAAGAGCAAAAACAAACTGGAAGCACTGAAAATCAGCTGGTTTCACAAAAACCATGTGGCGTGACGTAGAGACATAGGTATAGGTATAGGTAAAGAGACTCGAGAAAAAAAATCTCCACTGCTTCCTCTCAACTATAGGGGACCAAAAAACATAGATCAAGACCCGCGAGCACAGATATAATGGAAAGGAAGGCATCCTATCAAGATTGAGAGATCGCTGAGAGAGTCACGAGGTGAATTCTTGCTCAATGATCTTTCTTGAGCCATCTTTTTAGTAATAGCCGCCCCGTAAGTAACGGACTGCATCCTGGCTCAGTCGCTTCTCGCCCACAATTAACCGGTAGTCTTCACACTTCACGCTGGTTCCCTGGACACTGTGATCATAATATTATATGTTGGGAGAAAAAGGACCGCAAACGATTGCGTGAGCTCAATGTGCGACGGGTGACATGAGCAGCCACTTGAGATACGTACCCGGAGTTCTCATCTTTGATCAGCTCAAACTAAATGTGGGTGGATGTAAACGAATGGAGTGTCTCTGTATCAGCCGGCAATGTTTATTCTTGAAAAATAAATTTTATGAATGTGAATCTTAACTCACCCAAGAAATAGCTTTGAGCTCGGGGACATAGTACTTCAATTCGCCGGAGAGGAGTTGTTGCAACCAGGCAAACTTGATGTCGTGGTTGGAGGCGCCGCCATTGTTAGGACGGCCCGAGTTGAGGGAGGTGGTGTACGCGGCACCAGTTTCTGCGAGCACGACTGGCTTGCCTTGGCCAGAGCCATACAGCTTTTTGGGGTGGCAGAATAACAGGGTATCAGAAGGCTATAATTCACCCATGCCCATTAGTTGTTCTTCAAGGCGTACTCACATCAGCAAACTGTTTGATCTTCTCAAGAGCCTCACCCGGACGCGGTAACACATTCAAGCGGGCCTCGCCTATGGTGGTAGAATCAAGAATGGAATCAACAGCATCAGTACTTAGATGCTCTTGACACCCGGATATCTCGTGGAGAGACAAGACTCCAGACAGACCTCCAAAGTGGTAAAACGAAAGGCCTGTCATTACAAAACCGGCATCAGTTTGACTGTGAACCCAAGAGAAAAAAAAACATGCTCCAGGAAACTCACCTGAGATGTCAACCGTGTCTGCGCCAGGCCAATATCTGCTGTAACCACCTCGAATCGAGTCCACATACGGGCCAAAGGCAACATTAGGAGCCCAAAGCATATCTGTTCATTCATGGCGAAACATTCCGGCGGTAGTATTGAATAAACGAGATATCATAAAAAACAGCGTTATTAGATCACTAGTGCTCTCCTTTTTCGAATTAACGTTTTGCTTAGTAAAATAAGCTGCGACTCAACAGGTGCCATGTGTCCGCGCTCTCACTGCATGGGCAATCATTCGCCACTTCTGTTTGAACACTATATACCGTCGAAACCCGTCCTCCAAAAAAGGAAAGGGTGTCAATTAACATCCAGGTAGCTTTACAGGAAGCTGATATATGAATCAAAGAAAAATGACTTGCATTCAGGTTGAAGACCCCATTCGTACCAGTCTCCATTCATCTAAATCGTAGAAGGGATGAGAGCACACGGACTTGGTAAGTTTACAGCTGAATAATTTTTTCACGGTTCTCTCTTACCTCGTGAGCGAAACGCAGCCACACGGTGATACCATGGCTGTTTATCCAAGCCATTTTGATGGCAATGGCCTCGGCCTACAGAGCCCCAATATTCCAACAATCAGATTAAGTCCATGACATTGACCCTATCATTATGATTATGATGAAGGGATACTGAGAGATATACAACGCACCACGTAGGGTGTGACTTTCTCCAAGCCTTCGCTAGGCAAAAGAGCTATTTGCCACACCGGGTTGCCCGGGGAGCTCAAGATGTGCGGCAAGTGCTGTGACAAATCATACCTCTCAGTTCAGAACCCCGACCGGGACAGTTTAGTGAAAATGATGATAAGAGAAGCTAGCCGGCGTACCAAGTCTAGCGCGGAGAGATCTGGATCATGGGTTTGCAAGTGGATGTAATCACCGACCTGTTCCCCAAATGTCAGCATAAGCTATGGATTTTTTTGAGGGATTCAGAGAGAGTAGCAAGACTTACAATGGCCATTGGGGCGGGCAACAAACAGTTGATATCCCTGACGGCGTTGGGCGCAATGCGCTCACGGAATCCCGGCAAGAATCCAACGGCAACACCACCTCGGTGGAGGTTGGTTGAGTTGAGGCCAAGGGAGGTATGAGAGATATGCCGATGCTTCTGCACGGTGATGCTCTGGACCGCCAATGGCAGCAGCAGGGCGGAAAAGATGGTTGCCAGTGCAATTCTCATGGTGCAATGTTTTTTTTTTTGCAAGTGAGTGTCGTTTGATCTGGATGTAAACAGCAGTAGGTCAATGATGTGGCGAGGGGGACAAAGTTGACGATTTTTTTTTGGGGGGGGATATTCTGGAGAGGGAGTCTGTCGAGAGGACTGATAGTTGCCAACCCTTTCCTTGGTAGCTTATATATATATGTGTGCCAAATGGGGTCTTTGAAGCGCAAAGGACTCACAGAAAGATGGAAGCTGTTCCAAAATGTGATGTACACTTTGGCGCAAGGTATATATTAAAATGTAAGACGAGTAAAGCGGGGAGTAGATCGCGATGAGAAGCTGGAAGCCCGGTGCAGTGGCGATGGGGATTTGATGGAGGTTCGGATGAGCCCAGGCTTTATACTGAGTGTGAGTCAGACATGTATCCAGAGACTTCCATCAGATGTTCCCTTTCCTCTATCATTACACCACCGGCACTGATCGCGTACAAGTTCTTCCACAAGGTGTGATGGCGAGACAGGGGCATCTCAGAAGTCGTCTTCTGATAGTGCATGCCAGTGTCCATCGCAGTGAACACCGTCAAATGCCGAATGAAAGCTGCCACTCACGACACAAGCGACCCCAGGGTTGATGAGGTTGCAGCGGGCAAAGTGCTCAACTTACAAAAAAAAAAAAAAAAAAACGGACCCTACGGGGTCGCTGGCCATATGAATCATGACATGTTGTCGGCTTGGTGAGTCAGATAAATTACTTCCCATTTGTTACTTCGCCAGCAATGATAGTCACGGCAATAGTCCCCTTTTTTTGATTGTCTCGCCGCGCAGGGTCGAGAAGAGGACGTTGAGAGTAACTGCATCACGTTAACTTTTGTTTACCAAGATGAGGTTTATCTCATCGACTTTTCTTTCATCTCAACTGCCACCACTTGCGGCCTTGTCCTGACTTCCTTCTCTCTATTCTAAATCATACCCACCTACATAATATATGCTACACATACAGTCGCTTATGGTGGTTGAGTGGATGAAATGTCAAAAGGATGTAGACGTTGATCATTAGGCTCCTTCATGATGAATTAAGCCAGTCGCACTCAGGAGATGGTGAGATCAAATATGGCCAAAACATTATACGTGCTGGACTTCCATCGAGCGATTCCGGATCTTGAGCTTTCGTGCCCATTGGCGAGCCCGACACGTGGCCTGCACCTCGGCTGGGTTCTTGGCGATCTTTGAACCTTTTTGCGCTTTGGCCGCTGCCTCTTCAATCCCGAGGGCAAGTAACCCTGCAAAGAGGAACTGTAAATCGAAGCCAATACGTCGCGAACAGCCCATCCATGTCCTCCGGGCTCTACTAAAGATGCCACCTCATCCCCGCAATTAGATCTCTCTTTTAACTACTTGTCTATACCGCCCTGCCCGTAACGTGCTTGCTCCGGCAGCCCGCTTTGACCTACAAGATGACTATGCCGGCGTTTGATGGTGTAACTCCATTTCGCTGAATGACCCTTGACATCGACGCCGGCAGAATAGGCGTGAAGGATTCCGATTTACATTCTGGACCTGGATATCCTACGCGCTAGTCACCCATCATGATAATGCCAGAGTGCCTCTTGAATTGACCGTTATGCTTTACACATCTGGACCCTTGGAAAACTTCAGCTTGTATGCTGTTTTCTCAGTGATAATTATGTTGTACAACTTCCTTTCCTATTGTCCATTCAGAAACGAGCTTATAGCTTCCAAGAACCCTGTCCACACAAAGTTTAGTTAACATCAAAACCCGGAACTCACTCGCCGGGAAAAATCATTTCTCGACGTTTTGTACATATAATCTTGGGCTAAATACCACTTGCTTTCTCATCGGAGGAAGGGAGCGGGTCTCCACATCTATGTAAGAGCATAAAAGCTTGGTCCCCTTGAGTTTTCCTGCTCCTTCGTGATTATGTGGTTAAACATAAACATTCGAGTTTTTTCCTCAAAACCTAGCAGATATAATATTCTTTGTTCTGCAGCAATCCACACAGTGCAGGCTGCGCATTCTTGAGAAACCGTATTCATATCCCACTCACTCACGCATCCACTCCCTGCTTGCCTGCTGTTCTGCTTCCCCCTCCCCCTCTGCCCCTGTCCAAAACTCCCTGAACTCATTGCTTCCCATCTGAAATGTTTGACCCTTCCCTCCCTAGTTATCAGCATGCCATCCGTAACATTCAATCTGTTCCAAGCGACCAAATCAGCCCACAAGCAGTTGGAAGCATCTCAAATGCTGTGATCAAAGACGTGAACACAAACTCTCAAGCCCAGGATCCACGAAAGGAGGTGAGTTTTCTTTTGTATTGAGACACCATCTCCATATTAGTATTTTATTGATTGCTGTATTACCTTGATTTCCTCAGACTATCAATCTTCAATGCGCAACAATTTTTCGGGTCTTTCTGGTTGATAAGGAAGCGATGAAGAAAAAGAAAGACAAATCGAAAAAAATTTGGGTTCCTGTTGGACCAGAGAAAACGTTTCCGGCAATGTTCACTATCAGTCCAACAACGACATTTGAAGATTTCGTAAAACTGGTTGCGGCCGAATGCGAGGGAAAATGACCAACAGCGGTGGTGTTATTGTAGAAGCCTGGAAATCTGGCTCTCCTGATCTCGAATGGGCGGTCACCATCCCGCGCGTCGAAGGTTTCCTGAAGAAACACCCGTTCATCCTGAAGACCGACGAAAACTTCCAGACCTGGGTCAACACCCTTGCGAACTTGGGCAGGACCGAGGCTGGATTGAGCCTTCTCATGGCGAATCCAAACAAAGAGGCGAAAAAAGCGCATCAAGAGGCCCTTTGGCCAAACAGCGTGACAGGCTGAAGCAGCCCGACAGCTTGCTGCTGCCAAACTGTTGGCCGACTCTGATGCCGAATCCGATGCCTCAGCCCACTCATCAGACAACGAGGCCGACGACATTGATACCATCAAAACTCACATGCGAGAAATATACTCTGAACACGCTTGCAACTCAAAGTACGACCGCAACCTGCCAGTCTACATTCACCCCTCCGACGACAAACGATATATCCTCCTTTCAAATGAAAACGTTAAGATATGGGCCCGTGCTATGGTGAGTGGCCTTTCATATCTCTTTATTATCCTTTTGGTTTGATATTGATCTAATTTGGTTCACTTTTTGTTTGCCATTATTAGATTGCTTCCAAGGAGCCCGGTAATGAGGGGGTGAGTGTTCACTCCCCTCCAAAGTGCCTGAAGTACATGTCGGTCAGCTCGTCTAAGCGGAAAAGAACTCGCCATGATGAAGTCGCTCAAGCTCTGATCAGATACCTCAAGGGAAATGATAGTGGCCATTCAGGAAGCTCGGACATTTGCTCCTCTGGCGCCCTTCGATTGATGATGAAGCCGGTATTCGTGAATATGTCGAGTTCATTGGGTTGCGAAATCCCAATGCAATCATCGAAACGCTAATCAACAATGACATTGACTCACACAAGATCTTCAAGTCGCGTACACTTGCAGATTCGGTATTACTGTCGATTGGATTGACGGTTGGTGTAGTTGCTCAGCTTCGTGATAACGTTGGGAAATTCGAGAAGTTTCTTGCTCGCCGTCACTCTTAATCATTTCTACCTCTCCTCTTCTGGCTATCTTATACGTTTTTTTTTCTTTAGATTTTCTCCTGATGAAATAAATGCTTGTTTCCAAGGTTTTTCTGTGTCTGGTTGCTTGTTTCCGAACTCTGGTTGTTTCTGACCTCTTTGTTTCCGAACTACTCTCTCTGGTTGTTGGTCTCACTAACTCTCTCTCACAATGAAACTAATCGTTGTGTGTGATATCATCTTTGCGTGACACCAATGGCGCCTCAAATGGCGCCAGACAACAGGTCCTTTGCAATTTCAAGATCAAGACAAGACTTTATATATAGTATGTTTTTGCAGCGATTTCTTTTTGAGACGGGAAAGGGAAATGAGACAAGCAAAGGAAAGGAGCATAAGATTGGTAGTTTGAGCAAGTAACTCTTATGAAGCTTGCCCATGTTGATTTGACCCGAGATAAGCTGAGAACATGGAACAACATTAGACTCCATCGAGGCTGGGCAGCTAATTTGAACAGGAAATCTTTAAGGCATACTTACTGACAATTTTAAGAGGCAACAATATCTAGGTTACGATTAAGTCCATCAGCATACTCGAGTATGCGTGGCACACCTTTGCAAAGCAAACGAGATACCCCAATAGGGAAGCCAAGTTGGACTAAGTCTTCCTCTTGGGTCCCGCGGAAGAACGTCCACTCGGTGATGCCATGGATTAACAAGCGAGCTCGAGTCACACAGTCGTGATCCGGAATGTTCGCAATATTTAAGAAGGTCTCCAAAGTGATGGTGTCCATGTCACTTGGCGGAGGAGGATTTGGGCGTTTGAGTTGCTTGAGGCATTGATTTTCGATGATTTCCACCTCTGCAAAAGTCTCGAAGCTCATGCTTAATTGTTTCGGTAAGGGAGGGTCTGAATTGGTGCTAGGACAATCACTCAAACTGGGTGAACCGGGACCGGGAGAACTGGGTGATACAGCTGGTGGGTTATTTCTCTTTGCAAGTAAGCCCGCCATCTCCCGAAATCATTCACATCGCGGCCACGGCTCCAGACATATTTTGGCTGGATGGAAAATACAATTCAGTCATCTGAAGGATGATTTTGAGACAATTTACGGACGGCTAACTTACATCAGAACTTCCAGCATCGGCAACTCGTGGGTCAACCATTCTCAATCGGAAACGAACCTCAGAAGGGTAGGCCTCAAAAGCTGCCATAGAGAAAGCCATATAGTCCAAACTTCCACGCACTTTGAAGAATAAGTGCGGCGCGTATTTGGCATGGTTTATGATGGAAGCAAACCAATCAATTTCTCCCCTTTGGTTAGCTTCCTCAATTGCAGGAATAAAACCTGGAAATTGTGCCCCAACACTTTGGATCGTTGCCATCTGGAACTCCCTCCAAGACATTGATTGGATGTTAGAGTCCCATGATGACCAACGTGGCCTCGCAAAAATTCTGGTCCAAGTCTCAGCGGGAGGTGGTGACGCTTCTCGGTGTGTGATCGCAAGTGGCCCGAGGTTCTGGATGAAAAGGACAGCTTCAAGCTTGACTTGAGCAATGCGAAGCTGCAGATTATTATCCAAACCTACCAACATATTTAATAATTAATGAATGACTTGACTGAGCCGACAGACAGTATGAATTGGGTACTCAACTGTGAGTCAAGGTCGGGCTGATGGTGTCTTGAGTCTGGGTAGGTTGCGGAGTTGGAGTCTCATTTGGCGAATGCATAATGCGGACTGTAATCAAGATCCAGTATAACTACTGGTATACTAGTGTCGAGCGAGTGGATATTATAAAAAGCTGTCTACGCTGGCTAACAAGGTGGCAGCAATGATGGCCTGATATAAATAATGTCAAGACCATGATCAATGCCATTCCGTCCAAGGCCAAACTGACTTATCTTACTGCGTACCATGTTGGCCAAAACCAGATGTGACACAAGGCACAAGTTGGAAAATGTCATTTTAGCTTTCATCATGTGTTCCCAAGGCGTGAGTCCACATGAATCTGAAGGCAACATGCCTGATTAGTGGGAAAGAAAGTTTTATGGTGCGTGGGACGAACCAGACCCATGGAAAAAATGAAGGCCATTACCAAAAAATTACATTCAAACTAACTGCGTTAGAAACAATCAATCGGAAAAGGGGTGGAAGGTTGGGCAAGATACCAAGAATACCAGCGGCGAAGCGAAAGCAGAAGGGAGGAAGAATGGGACAGATGCCGAGAATAGATAGGCATGCATGAGGCATAGCAGAAAAGAAAACCAAACACCCGACGTTTACAATGGGTTGAGTAGCCACAGTGGCGGTATACATTTTTGCACATCTTTCCAGTCACAACTTGATCAAAAACATCTCGCAGGTCTCCCACTGGATCGATTGAATGTGCCAGTAATTGAGTCTTCCGAAGTCGATTCTTGACAGCTGCAAAGCAGAGCTCAATGGGATTGAGCTCTGGGCAGTATGGTGGCAGATACATAAGCCGAATGCCTGCCTTGCTGCACATCTTGTTGACTCTTCTTCCTTTATGAATAGTCGCGTTGTCGCATACCAGAATTGAGTTCTGGTTTGGGTAGGCATTCATGCGGGGGATCTACAAAAATAGAGGGATAAGGAAACCCAAAAATGAGACTAATGAGAATGTGGCTAACGAGGAGGGTGTCTGTCTGTGTACTTACTAAGTCTAACAATAAGAATTTTTCCCATTTTTTGAATTGAACGTCTCGTTGGTGATGGTCATGGCCATGATTCCCGAGATAGTGATTGCAGGGAGGACACTGAACCTTTCTGCGTTTTGCTGGGTGATGAGTCGAGTGGCAG